>JAWPHD010017166.1:0-45997 GCA_037043455.1 Cyrtodaria siliqua | reverse complement strand
AAACTAGGTCACTAGGTCAAACTTTGGAAAAACCGTGTGTACACTCTAGAGGCCATATTTTTGACCTTATCTTGATGAAACTTTGTGAGAATGTTTGTCTCAATGAAATCTCGGTCAAGTCAAAAATGGGTCATGTGGGGTCAAAAAACTAGGTCACTAGGTCAAATACTTGAAAAAACTTGTATACACTCTAGAGGTCATATTTGTTACCCCAATCTTGATGAATTTTGTCAAATTGTTTATCTTAATTATATCTTGATCAAGTTCGGAAATGGGTCACATGAAGTTAAAAACTAGGTCACTAGGTCAAATATTGGAAAAACCTTGTGTACACTCTATAGGCCATATTTTTGACCCAAGCTTGATGCAACTTTGTCAGAATGTTTGTCTTAATTATATCTTGGTCAAGTTTGAAAATGGGTCACATGGGGTTAAAAACTAGGTCACTAGGTCAAATATTGGAAAACCCTTGTGTACACTCTTTGTCAAAAATGTTTGTCTTAATTATATCTTGGTCAAGTTCAAAAATGGGTCACATGGTGTTAAAAACTAGGTCACTAGGTCAAACTTTGGAAAAACCGTGTGTACACTCTAGAGGCCATATATTTGACCCGATCTTGATGCAATTTTGTCAGAATATTTGTCTCAATTATAGCTTGCTAAAGTTCGAAAATGGGTCACACAGGGTCACACAGGGTCAAAAACTAGGTCACTAGTACACTCTAGAGGCCATATTTCTGACCCGATCTTGATGAAACTTTGTCGAAATGTTGTCTTAATTATATTTTGGTCAAGTTCGAAAATGGTCCCATGGGGTCAAAAACTAGGTCACTAGGTCAAATACTTGAAAAACATTGTGTACACTCTAGACACCATGTAGTACGACTCGATTCATCAATGGTATAACAGCCAGTAGAGCGTTCACAGGCCCTCTTGGGCCTCTTGTTTTTGTGGGAACCATCGATTGTGGATTTTTATGGTCTTCCTTGTCTCACATATATATGGCTGCCCTCATTGGGTTTGCTTGTTTTTAGTATGACAAGATTTTAATGTTTTATAATTATATTGTAAAAAACCTTCTCTATATTTCAGTGCATCAGGTCTAAAGCTATATGTTTACGGGTGAAGAGGAAGAAAAATAAAGAAGAACAAGGTATACATATTTGATTTTGGGTGATCCTGTTAAATATGAACATCAAATTTACAAATATTCTATGACTTCATGAAACCATGTGATATTTTCTTATTTTTTGAAAAAAGTACTGTAATTCTTCATCTCCTGCAGATAATATGGTGACCACAGACGTGGCATATACATGTTACTACAGTATGTGTCATATACATGTACAGGTATGATGTGAACATACTTGGGGAGTAGGGGTTGATATGTGTCGTATATTACAATGCACACTTTGTTAATGGGGTATGTCATATGCATCGTAGTCCTATTAATAAAGATAACATAACTTGTAAATGTTCATGACTGGGCTTCTTCACACACAATACCAGCCTTGTTGACTGTCCAGTACACTTGGTTTTTTGACTGTCCAGTACACTTGGTTTTTGACTGTCCAGTACATTAGTTTTTTGACTGTCCAGTACACTTGGTTTGAACATATTCCATACAGTATTTTGTATTGGACTGTCTTGGCCATATTGTAGTATATATGATGAAATATACATAAAATCCGGACAGTGTTTTACGTTTATTTTATTTTATTTTGCTGGTCCAGCACTCGTGTGATCATGACTTCAGGGCTCGAAATTAGCTCTAGTCCGACACTAGTAAAATGCTGCCGGGCTTCCCAATGTTTGTATCTGGGTAGTCCGATGGAATAGTAACCAATTTGTTCAAATAAGAAATAAATTATAAATTGATAGGTTTTGAAGTGACTGCACTTTCTAATTTAACCTTTTAAAAACTTGATGCTTTCATAGTTTAAATAAATGCCTATAGGTCATTATTAACAATTGCCTCAGTAATCAAAATGATTTTTTTCCATATTTCCTTTTAGCAAAGTCTTTATCAAGATGCTTTAAGTCCTTTGATAACCTTGATAAAAATGCATTTAAAACTCATGAAAAGAAGCCGAAACTCACTTTTCTAACTGCTGTTATTGGACTAGCAAGTTTGAGCAGGTCCTACTGTCTAGTGATTTTACCCAACTACTGGTGGTCAAGAATTGTTACTTTCTAGGCCTGGACTTTAAAGAATGTCTAGTCTGGATGAAATATAGTCCTGTCCTCATAATCTGCTGACAATTTAAGTTAAATGGCCAGTCAAAATACCATACCAGAAAATCTGTGCATAATGTCAAACATATGATATGAAGATGAGAATTTAAATTATCATATAGCAATCTCACAATGAAGTGTATGTTTCCAAATATAAATTGATGCCGTCATTGATTTTGGGCAAACTGTTCATTACTTACACATACATACGTACACTTACAAAATTATGTAGGTTGTGGACATCATATTGAGAGTTTACGTGTAATATATATAAGACGGTCATGAAAATTGAACACTAGTGAACTTTGAAATATAAGTGATAACAATTCTTGATCATGATAATAATAAGGCATAAAAATAACACTATGCATAATAGAGTCAAGCCCTGCAGGGGTGTGTACATTAAAACGTCAAAATTAAACTGCTAAATTGTCCCAAGTGTATACTACATGTAGTTTTAATCAATTTACACATCTAACTGTTTATCTTGAATGGTTGAATATATGGCTGTCATATGTGTCCAGTTTTGTTTACTTGACAGACTAAGGTGGTCATTCGAGGGGACACTATCAGTGTCACCTTCAAGTTATCTCATTTATCATGTTATCATTAAGCTACTTTCTGTTGTTTTCAGTGTGTGGATGTTTAAGTTTCTCTCTCCTCATCTTTGGATATAGTATACACTGTGTTATCAGATAAGAAATAAGGTCTAGGTCTAATTAAATTACTGGAAATTAATTTGATTATGATCTGTATCAAATTTCAAACTTTTTTTGTATTACCCTATGCACAAATGGAGGAGTGAATAATGGAACTATTGTATATTGTTCTTTGTGATTAACCCTTGACCCCCTACATATATATAATGGACTGTTCTTTCTTTGGATTAAGACCGTTCCATTTATGTGACAAAAAGTTGTTTTGGGGAAAATGACTGATCAGCAGCTGGACATTGTAAACCCTGACCAGCCTGCAAGTTGCTCGCAGGCCGATCTGGGTTTAAAGGCTATTAGCGGGTTAAGTTAAGTGTTAAAGTAGTTGCGTGTTCACTCCTCGAAGAGTTATTTCAAATAAAGCTTGTGATGCATGCCTGATTCTTTAGGGAAATGTGAAATGAAATATGTTCATCGAACATGCAAGATGAACATGCAACTGTGGTGATGAACAAACAAATTCACACGCCAAATAACAGCAAAGTAACACTTCAAAATTATTTATCAAAACTCTATCCGAGAGTTCAGGTCATATAATAATGTATATATGCCGATTAAAAGTATAGGTTTATTCTCGGGTTCTTAAAATACCCATGATTAAATGTGCGTAAAATGAATTGTGAGTTGGTAAATCGTAATTTAACGCTCCAGTTTTGGGATTTGGTCTGGCTTGTTAAAGCTGTTTATATTATGTCTATGGAGTTCGGATTCTCAAAATATGTGCGTTATATATATACCACTTCGTCAGCGGGTTAAGAAACGGTGCACATTGTAAAATGTGGCTGGTGTTGGCGGGGTAGCTACTTAAATCATTTGACCTAGATTTTCCAATGACAAAACCAACGCAGGTATTAAATGACAATTGTTACTAGGCAGTGGGCAGCGTAATTTAAACATTTGGTTAAGCGTTTCAGAGTTTCTCCAAAACATCATAACTTTTGAATACTATTCATCATATTGTTTTGATTATGATATGTGCACAGTTGTTGCATATGATCTCTAGCTTTCGAACAACAAAACTTTTCCATGACTTTAAACTTCAGTTCAAGGTCACATTTGGTTGAAAAGGTAAATTTTTGGTTAAAAGTTTGTCAAAAAATAATCAGACAAATATTTTACAGATTGATTTGATATTTGCATAACTATTACATGTACATATAATATCATATAACAGGGTCTTCCACAGAAATTATTTAAGGAATAGGGGAAATTAAATTTGAATGTCATGGGGTGGGTATGGAAGAGAGTTACCCTTTGGGTGACCAACATTTTTACGGATCATGATTTATTTAGATGCAAATTGAAGTATATTTCAACTGTAAATGAAAGGATTTTTAAGAAGTATAGCCTATAAGTAGCTATTTATGGACAGGTATAATGCATTTTTGGAGATATATTGATGTTTTTAAGGAATAGGGCAGAAAAATCAAAGGATAGGGGGTTAATTATGGAGTAGGGGGAAATTAGAATTTAGAATTAAGGGATAGGGGGAATATGCTCTTACATGGCCTGTGGAAGACCCTGATATAAGTATTAGCTATCCAACAATAACAATCTTTCCATGTACTTGACCTTATTTGATTAAATAGGTCAACTTTTGGTTAAGAAGTTTGTCCGAGTTTCTCCAACACTTCTTAACTTGAATTCTATCCAATATGTTGGTTTGATATTTGCACACTTGTTACGTATTATGATAATTAACTATATCCAACGTTTCCTTGACCTTCAGTTCAAGGTCACCCGAGTTTATGATAATCACTGCAAAAAACAAAGAAACCATGTTTTTTATGCTCCCCGAAAATTTTCGGGGTAGCATATACATGTAGCTGCCGCTTTGTCAGTCCATGCGTCATTCCGTCACACTTTTGTCCGGAGCATATTAAACTTAAAACTACTGATGGGACTACAATGAAACTTTCACACACAATGACAGGACATGCAGCGTGCTCCGGTGATTTTTTTTCCTTTTTTCAAAAAATAATTGCGGCATTTTTACAAAATTGGTAAATTTTCTGAATTCAATAATCCGTATTGTCTACATAAAAACAAAGAACTTTCGGTATGTACTGAAATTTCCCAACACTAAAGAGCTCACAGTACTTGCACATATATCCACCTTTAGTTGTAGACTGGTACATCCATGGATATATATATAAGGCTTTTACAACGGCAAATTTGCATTGATCTGGGACAATGCACACATCTTGAGACCTCCTCATACCCCTTGGTCTTAAGAAAATGTGGAGGATATCATGATTCAGTGGAACTCGAAGGACAAGAGATTCACTCGTAGGTTGGGTAGATTGGGAAATTTCAGTACGTACGGAAATTTCTGAGCAAGTCTGTGTGTCTCAGTCACCTTGGTCGGGTTCATCATCACCCGTCGGAATCTGATTCTCGATAAACTTTTTAAACACAGGGCTCACGCTCTACAGGCCCTTTGTGTCATTCTTTTTCAACTTTTTGACATAATATTTTGAATTATGTGACATGATGGCAATTGTTGATTTCGAAGAAAATCTTGAATAAAGAATGCCTTTCGTCACTGTATCGTATGCTACGATAAAGCGTTCGATTGATCATGGTTACAAAATATAAAACGAGATGCCCATTGGAGAGTAGGTACCTACTGATGGGACTGCAGTGAAACTTCACACAATGATAGAGGGCAATGAGAGGAAGTGTAGAGTTATTGCCCTTTGTTATTTTGCACTTGGAATTCTTTTCTGGAGCGTATCTTTAAAACTACTGATGAGACTACTGATTGAAAACTGATGGTGATACAAGGCCATATATTTCACCGAGCATTCATCGGTTCACTGATTTTCTTGTGTATGGAATGTTTACATTATTGTTACAGGTTTGGAAACTTTCTTGTTCATGTTTGTAATGATGATGCATCTTTGTTGCTTTTAACCCTACCCAAAATAAAGTTTGGTGGGAAAAATATGAGGTCTGTCTGTCTGTCAGTCTATCATGCTTTAATTTCTGGAGATAAATCCAAAACTGATCAAACTCCTTTCATGCTAGGGCCTAAATTAAAATATTGTTTGTTTGCAGCTTGCGACCGACCCACGGCAAATCCGCCGACCCAAACAATTTTTTTAATTTTTTTTTTCTTTTTTCTTGCATGTTCTGTTAATATTTAACTAAACCCTTTTTTTTAAAAAAAACTCTGGATAATACTAGTGAAGCACACGATATTTGCATGCCGTCGATTGGCATGCGTTAATAATAAAAACGTTTTAAAAATATATATATATCCCTACCTATCGACCCACCCCTAAAAGCCATGGGTCGGAAACTGCAAACTAACAATTTTTTAATGGTGGCCTAGTAGTATGAGGCCGCTGTGGCCCAGTGGATGGCATGTGCGTGGATATCACGGGTTCGCTCACTGGTGTCCTTAGGCAAGACACTTCCCCTAGCCTTGTCCATCCTGTGTTTCCAAGTGCATCCTCCTAGCACAAGATACTTCCCCTAGCCCTGTCCATCCTGTGTATTCTTGTGTATCCTCCTAGCACAAGCCACTACCCCTAGCATTGTCCATCCTGTGTATCCAAGTGTATCTTCTTAGCATAAGACACTTCCCCTAGCCCTGTCCATCCTGTGTATTCTTGTGTATCCTCCTAGCAAAAGCCACTACCCCTAGCATTGTCCATCCTGTATATCCAAGTGTATCCTCATAGCATGACACTTCCCCTAGCCATGTCCATCCTGTGTATTCTTGTGTATCCTCCTAGCATAAGACACTTCCCATATCCTTGTCCATCCTGTGTATCCAAGTGTATCCTCCTAGCACAAGTCACTCCCCCTAGCCTTGGCCATCCTGTGTATCCAAGTGTATCCTCCTAGCATAATACACTTCTCCTAGCCTTGTCCATCCTGTGTATCCAAGTGCATCCTCCTAGCACAAGACACTTTCCCTAGCCTTGTCCATCCTGTGTATCCAAGTGCATCCTCCTAGCATAATACACTTATCCTAGCCTTGTCCATCCTGTGTATTATTGTGTATCCTTCTAGCATAAGACACTTCCCATAGCCTTGTCCATCCTGTGTATCCAAGTGTATCCTCCTAGCACAAGTCACTCCCCCTAGCCTTGGCCATCCTGTGTATCCAAGTGTATCCTCCTAGCATAATACACTTCTCCTAGCCTTGTCCATCCTGTGCATCCTCCTAGCACAAGACACTTCCCCTAGCCTTGTCCATCCTGTGTATCCAAGTGTATCCTCCTATCATAAAACACTTCTCCTAGCCTTGTCCATCCTTTGCATCCTCCTAGCACAAGACACTTCCCCTAGCCTTGTCCATCCTGTGTATCCAAGTGCATCTTCCTAGCACAAGACACGTCCCCTAGCCTTGTCCATCCTGTGTATCCAAGTGTATCCTCCTAGCACAAGACACTTCCCATAGCCTTGTCCATCCTGTGTTTCCAAGTGTATCCTCCTAGCACAAGACAATTCCCCTAGCCTTGTCCATCCTGTGTATCCAAGTGCATCCTCCTAGCACAAGACACGTCCTCTAGCCTTGTCCATCCTGTGTACCCAAGTGTATCCTCCTAGCACAAGACACTTCCCATAGCCTTGTCCATCCTGTGTAACCAAGTGCATCCTCCTAGCACAAGACACTTCCCATAGCCTTGTCCATCCTGTGTTTCCAAGTGTATCATCCTAGCACAAGACACATCCCCTAGCCTTGTCCATCCTGTGTAACCAAGTGCATCCTCCTAGCACAAGACACTTCCCATAGCCTTGTCCATCCTGTGTGTCTAAGCCTATCCTAGTACAAGACACTTCCCCTAGCCTTGTCCATCCTGTGTAACCAAGTGCATCCTCCTAGCACAAGACACTTCCCATAGCCTTGTCCATCCTGTGTAACCAAGTGCATCCTCCTAGCACAAGACACTTCCCATAGCCTTGTCCATCCTGTGTGTCTAAGCCTATCCTAGTACAAGACACTTCCCCTAGCCTTATCCATCCTGTGTATCCTCCTAGCACAAGACATTTCCCATAGCCTCGTCCATCCTGTGTATCCAAGTGTTTCCTCCAAGCACAAGACACTTTCCCTAGCCTTGTCCATCCTGTGTATCCAAGTGTATTTTCCTAGCACAAGACACTTCCCCTAGCCCTGTCCATCCTGTGTATTTTTGTGTATCCTCCTAGCACAAGACACTTCCCATAGCATTGTCCATCCTGAGTATCCTCTTAGCATAAGACATTTTGATTGCCTTGTCCATCCTGTGTATCCAAGTGTATCCTCCTAGCACAAGTCACTTCCCCTAGCCTTGTCCATCCTGTGTATTCTAGCTCAAGACACTTCCCCTAGCCTTGGCCATCCTGTGTATCCAAGTGTATCCAGGGCTCCGGAAATATGGTTGCCCGACGCCCCGGGCAAGTGGAATTTGGGTGCGGGCAGGTGTCCTTCGCAAATATGGTTGTCCGACACTTGCCCGACTGGACGTTTCCGTTTTAGACTAAAAATCTGGACGATTCCGTTTTAGACTAAAAATCAAACGAAAGCTCGGCTTATCGTAAAGTGTGCCGATTACGAACCCATCGCTTTCGCCGCGAGCGGTAATTAAGAAATCCCTCCCACTTTGACAGTTTGTCAAAACCTGATTGGCCGAGGAAAGTTCGAGGTGCCAATCAAAAATGTCCATGCGCCGATAGCATTAATAATATTCATCTCCCTATTTATCCTGAAGTGTGTCCTCTACTAACATGATAAGACCATCCCAAAAATTAATCCAATTATAATCAAATTAATCCAATTATAATCGATAAAACATAACCATTGTAAAGTTTGTAGACTTCTGTTATGCATTATTTACGCGCAACATAAATCATATGTTTAGCCGAACTTTCGAATTATGTTTGAAGAGTATAACCGCACCAAGATTTTATGCAACGCATATTGTGTATTGACGCTGAATGTTATCGGAAAAGGTAATGAATACACACTGATCAGTCCGCCAAGTACTTATAGCTGTGTAAAAGGTGTAACGCATGTCATTGGAAAATTGTAAACAAACAGCAATTTATAAACGATTACGGCAAGTACTGTACTGTACACAAATAAAGTAGAAATTAATTACTGGCACTAATTAAGGAAGGTATGTGAATGCAGCGGGTTGCTTTATTGAAGTTATTTTGACACATAAAACAAACTTTGTTTGCGAGTTTGTATTTTGTTTGGCACATTTGGTAACACGATTATCACTTTATTTGTGGCCTGGCGTTGACGATTAAAGTTGAGTAGGCAGATGTTTTGTTTGCAGTTTAATACTATAAAGGGAAACTTTTGAAAACACATTCACGAATGTTGATGTAAAATTGATGATGTAATCAAAGGCGGTTTGGAAATGTGTGAAAGGGGTCATTGACATTGTTCCTTTTGATATTCATGAGTTATGGTAATTCATAGGAATCGGACGTATTGTAAACATAGTACAGTATCCCCATATGTAGGTCCCGCATGTATATAAAAATATATTTTAATATACTAGTAGTGGATAGTCAATGTGGTTTATTAATACATGCATTTACAATATGTCCGATTCCTGTGGGTAATTACATGATGCAGTATTTAATAAATGATCCTTCATTATTTCAACAATCTAACAAAAAAAGTTACAAATTAACCATGTCTCTATACCGTTCCTTGTAAGGACAAAACCTAAACATGTGTCTAAAATTACTGAGGAAAATACACCTGGTGATCTTAGAAATGTTGATTTGTGTGATTCTGGTGGTCAGTCTGACAGTGAACTTGGATTTAAGGGTAGTAGTGATGGTGTTGATTTGTGTTCTCCCAGCCAATCTGAAAATGGATCTATTTCTCGTGATTCTCCAGTGAAATCCAGCCCTAAACGTAATCTACTACCCACCATGGATACATCAGTGGCGCACAGCGTCTAGAAAAGTTTGGTACGTTGACAAAGGCTTGATTTTGGGGCAAGTGACTTTTGAATTTGGGGCAAGTGACATTTTGGACAGGGCAAGTGGATTTTGAACAGGGCAAGTGGATTTTCAAAATCCACTTGCCCTGGGCAAGTGGATTTTCAAAATATTTCCAGAGCCCTGGTATCCTCCTAGCATAAGACATTTCTCCTAGCCTTGTCCATCCTGTGTATCCTCCTAGCACAATACTGCATATCCTTTTAGCACAAGACACTTCCCCTAGCCTTGGCCATCCTGTGTATCCATGTGCATCCTCCAAGCACAAGACACTTCCCCTAGCCCTGTCCATCCTGTGTATCCAAGTGTATCCTACTAGAACACTAAAGAACCACCATAGGAATCTATCCCATAGTAAGAGTGGGGAATGGTTTCTGAATTTCTATATGGAGCAGTAAAAATAATATGGTATGTCATTTGTGATTTTTTTCTTATTCTGGTGTATCGTTAGGCAAGACACTTCTCTTAGCCTCGTTGGTGGGATGGGGTCTTAAGCCGGGCCATCCCGTATATCTGATCTATATTATCATCCAAGTACTTTAAAGAATCATAGAGAAATATATTTCTCAGATTCCTATGTATCCTTCACCTCTCTGGGGAAGCTAGAATTATGTTTTGATGAGCTGTTAAACAGCATTTCAAATGGAGTCTTTCTGATTTATATTGACAGTTAATTTTAAAAGATTCACACAAAATCTATGATTATACATATTTTGCAGTCTGCTGAAAAGAGAAGAAATAAATTCGTGATTCAAATTCTGTTATCAAGCTTGTATTACTGTGATTTCTGTCGGAACAAGGGATATATACAGTTGGAATTTATTATGGTAATGTTATTAAGGCCCCTGGGCACTTGTAAAATCAATATTTGCATTAATAGCATTGACTTGATAAACTGAAAATACTTTGATTGACTGCCTGTGCAAGAGGTATTTATTCAAGGTCCCTGAGAGCTCTTCAAAATCGATATTTTAATTTCATTAAAATCGCATAATGTACTGTTATACTTGATTTAATACACTGAAGTCATCAGAAGGGCATAATGAGTGTTTCTGAGTGAGTTGTCATTTGGAATATATAGATATTATTTGAATGAGTACTAATAGTTGTTAAATATGTAAAAAAAAAAATGGAATTTGATGTTTTGTTACTGTTATTTTCTTCTCTTACATATACTGAAAGAAGTTTTGAAACATATTTAAGAAAGACATTGACTTGGGGGACATCAACATGTGAGTAAGCATCTGTGATTTATTGCACTGCTGTCCTCGGGTGATTAATTACTGCTGTCACAACCAGCTTTTAGGAAACCAGGACCTACAATTATCCATAATTGCTAAAAGGAATTAGAAACCACAAGTGTTTTGTGTATCAAATTGCCCTTTCCTTTAAAGAAAGTGTTGATAAAATTGTATGACTGAGCATATATGTATCTCATAAGAATTTGAAGCCAAACTTGGGTTTGCTTTTTGTGATCAATGTGTTAGATTGGTTCAAGGATGAAGCTTAACATATTTGGACTAAGAGCCAACTGGGCTCCTTGCTGGCAAAAGTTAGGGGCCTATCTTCAGAATCATTAGCCCAGATTGTCGCATGTATTTATTCAGTGTATATTACTTATGTATACCGATACTTACTGATTTATTACACCCATTTCCGGAAGGAAACTTTGTAAACACTTTAGAACTGAATAAAGTTCCTTTTAATCAATAGAATTATTTATTTTAAAACAAACAAACAAAAATCAAACAAGCATATATTTCATTCCGGAACACAAAGTTAGTGTCTACTCGCAAGAGCCAAACTCAGTATTCAGTGTTGTGAATTGAGGAAAATTAAATTCCATGTTCCTTCTTTCCTTAAGAAAAACACGTAGAGCCAGACAGAAAATTAAGGTTAGTCTAAGATACATGTAGCTATTAAATTATAAATTGTATTTTTAAGAGTTTTGTTATAAATAAACAGAGCTAGAATATGTAAATTATTTTAATAAAGATCATAAAAAGATATTATTAAATTAATGTCAAGCCTGGCTGACAACATCACCATTATTCTAGGTTGCCAGTGATATTGAAAAGTCGGGGGGAAAAATTGATTGTTTTTGAAGGTCAGGGAATTGTTAGTGAACTTTTTAAAATAGTCCGGACATTTTGAAATTTCTAAAAAGTCAGGGGAAAATTATGTTTTATATTGTGCATTTGTGTAAGATGCTATGATAGTCTTCTCGTCAAAGAGTTGGTAATCATTTATACTTCTCTCTTGACATCAATATTAAGTCATATTTATTATAATAAAAGTAAAATAACTTGACTGGACGGTTCGGTTGTATATATGGGAGGAGATTGAATAAATTGCGTCAAAATTGGTCGATGAAATATTATATCTGATCAGGGAGAAGTCAGTGAAAAGTCTTGGAATTCTATTTGACTCCTGAATTTGTCCTTCCCCAACATGATTAACATAAAATGTAATTTTTTCCGACCAGGCCGACCATAAAAATATTAATGGTTTGTTGTTTCCCTACCTACCCACGAAAAAAGTCCTACTGAAAACTTTTTATAGCAGTTCTGTAACATAATTTTTTTAATATCTCCAGTATATTTTTAGCTCTACTGATCAGAGATCAGCAGAGCTTATGCCGTGGTGCGGCGTCCGTCGTCCGTCCGTCCGTCTGTCCGTCTGTCCGTCTGTCTGTCCGTAAACTTTTATTTGTAGCGACTTCACAGCTGAAACTACTGGATGGATATTCATGAAACTTTACAGAAATGTTGCCCATAAAGTCTAGTTGATCCTAGCAAAAATTCATGTTGATGTGAAATCCAAGATGGCCGCCAAAGCTAAAAATAGAGTTTTAAAATACAAGTTTGTAGCGACTTCTTCTTGAAAACTATAAGTGATATTGATATGGGACTTTTTCTAAAATGATCAGCATGACATGATGTTGATCCTAGTCAAAAATCGTTTTGATTCAACGTTAAACATGGCTGCCAGCGGCCATCTTTGTTTACATAGAGTTATATAGTAAAAACTTGTAGCGACTACTTCTCTGAAACTACTTGGCGGATTGTCATGAAACTTTACAGGAATGTTGCTCTTGATGTCTAATTGATCATAGAAAAATTTCAGGTCGGCCGGAAATTCAAGATGGCCGTCACAGCTAAAAATAGATTTTTAAAAAATAAGTTTGTAGCGACTACTTCTTGAAAACTATAAGTGATATTGATATGGGACTTTTTCTAAAATGATCAGCATTACATGATGTTGATCCTAGTCAAAAATTGTTTTGATTCAACGTTAAACATGGCTGCCAGCGGCCATCTTTGTTTACATAGTGTTATATAGTAAAAACTTGTAGCGACTACTTCTCTGAAACTACTTGGCGGATTGTCATGAAACTTTACAGGAATGTTGCTCTGGATGTCTAATTGATCCTAGAAAAATTTCAGGTCGGCCGGAAATTCAAGATGGCCGTCACAGCTAAAAATTGATTTTTAGCTCAACTGATCAGAGATCAGCGGAGCTTATGCCGTGGTGCGGTGTCCGTCGTCCGTCCGTCCGTCTGTCCGTCTGTCCGTCTGTCCGTCTGTCTGTCCGTAAACTTTTATTTGTAGCGACTTCACAGCTGAAACTACTGGATGGATATTCATGAAACTTTACAGAAATGTTGCCCATAAAGTCTAGTTGATCCTAGCAAAAATTCATGTTGATGTGAAATCCAAGATGGCCGCCAAAGCTAAAAATAGAGTTTTAAAATACAAGTTTGTAGCGACTTCTTCTTGAAAACTATAAGTGATATTGATATGGGACTTTTTCTAAAATGATCAGCATGACATGATGTTGATCCTAGTCAAAAATCGTTTTGATTCAACGTTAAACATGGCTGCCAGCGGCCATCTTTGTTTACATAGAGTTATATAGTAAAAACTTGTAGCGACTACTTCTCTGAAACTACTTGGCGGATTGTCATGAAACTTTACAGGAATGTTGCTCTTGATGTCTAATTGATCATAGAAAAATTTCAGGTCGGCCGGAAATTCAAGATGGCCGTCACAGCTAAAAATAGATTTTTAAAAAATAAGTTTGTAGCGACTACTTCTTGAAAACTATAAGTGATATTGATATGGGACTTTTTCTAAAATGATCAGCATTACATGATGTTGATCCTAGTCAAAAATCGTTTTGATTCAACGTTAAACATGGCTGCCAGCGGCCATCTTTGTTTACATAGAGTTATATCGTAAAAACTTGTAGCGACTACTCCTCTGAAACTACTTGGCGGATTGTCATGAAACTTTACAGGAATGTTGCTCTTGATGTCTAATTGATCCTATCAAAATTTCAGGTCGGCCGGAAATTAAAGATGGCCGTCACAGCTAAAAATAGATTTTTAAAAAATAAGTTTGTAGCGACTACTTCTTGAAAACTATAAGTGATATTGATATGGGACTTTTTCTAAAATGATCAGCATGACATGATGTAGATCCTTGTGGAAAATTATTTTGATTCGACGTTAAACATGGCTGCCAGTGGCCATCTTTGGTTACATAGAGTTATATAGTAAAAACTTGTAGCGACTACTCCTCTGAAACTACTTGACGGATGTTCATGAAACTTCACAGGAATGTTGCTCTTGATGTCTAGTTGATCCTAGAAAAATTTCAGGTCGGCCGGAAATTCAAGATGGCCGCCACAGCTAAAAATAGATTTAAAATAAATAAATTTGTAGCGACTACTTCCCAAAAACAATAAGAGATATTGATATGGGACTTTTTCTAAAATGATCAGTATGACATGATGTTGGTCCTTGTCGAAAATCGTTTTGATTTGACCTTAAACATGGCTGCTTTGTTTACATAGAGTTATATAATGAAAACTTGTAGCGACTACTTCTTTGAAACTACCTGACGGATTTTCATGAAACTTTACAGGAATGTTGCTCTTAATGTCTTATTGATCTTAGCAAAATTTCAGGTCGGCTTGAAATTCAAGATGGCCGCCACGGTTAAAAATAGATTTTCAAAAAACAAGTCTGTAGCGACTACTTCCTGAAATCAAAATCAATCAGTAGAGCTTCAAGGTCATTGACCTCTTGTTAAAAAATAAGTTTGTAGCGACTACTTCTTGAAAACTATAAGTGATATTGATATGGGACTTTTTCTAAAATGATCAGCATTACATGATGTTGATCCTAGTCAAAAATTGTTTTGATTCAACGTTAAACATGGCTGCCAGCGGCCATCTTTGTTTACATAGAGTTATATATTAAAAACTTGTAGCGACTACTCCTCTGAAACTACTTGGCGGATTGTCATGAAACTTTACAGGAATGTTGCTCTTGATGTCTTATTGATCCTAGAAAAATTTCAGGTCGGCCAGAAATTCAAGATGGCCGTCACAGCTAAAAATAGATTTTTAAAAAATAAGTTTGTAGCGACTACTTCTTGAAAACTATAAGTGATATTGATATGGGACTTTTTCTAAAATGATCAGCATGACATGATGTAGATCCTTGTGGAAAATTATTTTGATTCAACGTTAAACATGGCTGCCAGTGGCCATCTTTGGTTACATAGAGTTATATAGTAAAAACTTGTAGCGACTACTCCTCTGAAACTACTTGACGGATGTTCATGAAACTTCACAGGAATGTTGCTCTTGATGTCTAGTTGATCCTAGAAAAATTTCAGGTCGGCCGGAAATTCAAGATGGCCGCCACAGCTAAAAATAGATTTAAAATAAATAAGTTTGTAGCGACTACTTCTTCAAAACAATAAGAGATATTGATATGGGACTTTTTCTAAAATGATCAGTATGACATGATGTTGGTCCTTGTCGAAAATCGTTTTGATTTGACCTTAAACATGGCTGCTTTGTTTACATAGAGTTTTATAATGAAAACTTGTAGCGACTACTTCTTTGAAACTACCTGACGGATTTTCATGAAACTTCACAGGAATGTTGCTCTTAATGTCTTATTGATCTTAGCAAAATTTCAGGTCAGCCGGATATTCAAGATGGCCGCCACGGTTAAAAATAGATTTTCAAAAAACAAGTCTGTAGGGACTACTTCCTGAAATCAAAATCAATCAGTAGAGCTTCAAGGTCATTGACCTCTTGTTCTTTCATGTCTTAACGTTTTTACTGTCTTCGGCAAAAAAAAAAAAAAGAATTCATGTGCCTACCTACCCACTTATAAAAATCCTTCCCTACTTATAAAAATCCTGGGTCGAGAAACAGCAAACAAATGTATTTTCAAGGATGGCCTCAGAATATGGTCTCCTCTGTCACCCATGATGGATCTTCAAAATTCTCAAGTAGTCAGGGCTCGAAATTAGCACTAGTCCTGTAGCCCGAGGCTAGCAAAAATGCTGCAGGGCTAGCAAAGTCTGTGTCTGGGTAGTCCCGATGGGCTAGTAACAAAAATTATTCAAAAAAGAAATAAATTATAAATCGATTAGATTATGTAGTGACAGCACTGTCTAACCTAACAGGTCTTTTAAAAACCTGATATTTCCAAAGTTTCAATAAATTTAAAACTCGTATAAAGAAACCGAAACTTGGATTAAAATAGTATTTTTTGTTGAATATTATATTGGGCTAGTAAATTTTGAGCAGGTATAGCGATTTTACCCAAGTACTAGACCGGTGGTCAAGAAAACTAAAAATGTTTCTAGCTCTGGTAGTTTACAATTTTCATCGGAGCAACTCTTGTTTTAAATTGTAATAATCGTTATGGAAAAATGGCACTTAAGAGGAGCGTTAAAATGAATGCAACTGGTCATAAATGTATATATTTGTCATAAAACACGAGTTTCAGTTGCAATTTCAAGCAGGGGTAGTCTCAAGTATAACCTTTCTATCGATACCAAATTTGTGTATATGTGTTCAGTATAACCGTTTTATAGCTGATTATATATTACGCACTTATATACACTAATGTAAAATGGTTGGGAAAAGAGCGGACAAATTTGTTGAAATAAGGTCCTATATTAGGGCTCGTTGTAAACTGAACATCAGTGCAAAATACATTTTCAATGAAATATGTGATGTTTATGAACAAAATGAAGTTTCATATTCTATAGTTACAGATGGATTAGTGGTTTAAATTCCATTTAAGATGCTCCACATTCTCGAAGAGCACAAACTGTTACCAGTGGTAAAACTGTGGCTAAAATCAATGAAATCCTAAAACGAGACGCCAGATACACTACTGAACAAATAGCTAGACTTGCGGGCATATTAACAGGAGCTGCTCATAACATTCTGAACAATCATTTGAAAATGCGAAACATTTGTGCAAGTTGGAACCCCATTTGCTCATGGAGGACCAAAACGTACCCTTGTAGAAATGGCTTAAGCATTGTTAAAAAAGTTTCCAAAATATGACAGACGCAGATTGCGAATGTTGTAACAGGCGATGAAACCTGGGTACACTTTTTCGAGCCCCAGCGCAGAGTTAACACCAAATATGGGCTACCAAACATTGCGAAAGACCTTGCATATTTTCTTTACAAACCAAGGTCCAGCCATTTAGGTTTCTGTTCCCAGAGGCAAATGCATTAATGCAGCATTCTACAAACATGAAGTGCTCAGAAAGTTATTATGTGAAACATCGCCCTGCGTCAGGACTGCGTAATGTTTGGCTATTACATGATAATGCACCATCGCATAAAGCAGAGATTATTTGGACCATGAAAAAGCTAATTGTGCTCCGGACCTTGACCCCTGTGACTTTTTCATGTTTCCTTGACTTAAAAGATACCTGTCGAAACGAAGATTTGTTGCACGAAAACACCTTGGTTCAGCAGTTTTTCAGTATCTGCAGAGTATTTCTAGAAAAGACTATTAGAAAGCATTCCAGGACTGGATTACCCGTTTGAAATTGTGCATATCTGTTATCGGTGAATATTTCGAGGGAACCAAATAAAAAATAAAAATTGTATGTAAATTTGTTTTTCTTGATATATGCACCCAGTTGTATTCATATTTGAAAGCTCCTGGTATATTGCACTGTGCCAAAAAAATAAGTGATGGTTATTGTTTTACAATTTGTCTGGAATGCAAAGTTTCAGTTGCCAATATAAATACAAATTTATACATCAATGTCTTTGCCCTGAAGCTTCATTTTCTTCATCTTCAGCCTAAATCTATTAGCATTTTAGTAGATAGCTAGAAGACAATTTGAGCCTATAGATTTTTGTATTATTGTCCAAATTATATTATTAATTATTATGGTTAGATGACCATTCCTGCTGTCTTGTACTCGGAAAGTTCCTGAACTGTAGCTAATATCACAAGCAAGGAACTGTTAAATGCAATAGGACCAAAACAAAATTGTTGTAGAAATAATTTGTGAGCAATAAAGAAAATGAAACGAACTTTTGTTGGCAAACATTTCTCACTTAAATCATTTTAAATTGAGGATACATGCATATTAAGGATTTCAGTAAAAGTATAGGAAGTTAGAATGCTATCTACTTCTGTGTTTAAAAAAAGGTTACATATTTAGAGGGAACCAAAAACAAGATTTCTTTTTGTGAAATCGGCATCATGGTTGTATTTGGTGAGATTTAGAAATTGCCAGCATGGCAGTATTTGGTGAGATTTAGAAATTGACAGGAAGGTGGTATTCGGTGAAATATTAATTTACATATTGACAGTGAAATCTTGAAAGTTGTATTTGGTAAAATAGCAGGGTTGCATTGCATGTATGTAGTAAAATCTTGAAATTGGCAGCAGGGTTGTATTTGGTAAACTGGCAGGGTTGCATGTCAATCAGACCATTTATCACGCTACCATTCTGTTCGCTACTAAGGATCTGACCACGCTGCATTGCAGGTAACGTCAGATTGACCTTACGAGTAGCCAATCAGATTTCAGTCTACAAAATTGTTTGGTATTGACAGCTTCACTGCGCATGTCGCGTTTCTGTAAAACGCTGTGAAGAAGTCTACGCTCGGTAACGTAGCATTTAGCTTATAAAACACAAAAAAATGACACTCGTGGGTCTGCGGTCGAGTACGCTATCTATACTGAGCTAAGCGGGCCAGATGTACCGTGGCTTACGATTTAGAATATCTAATATATTAATTCCGTATTAATATCGTATTAATTTCGGTGGAATATATATTTTCAAAATACACATGACAGCGGTGATTTTACATGCCATTTAGTGCATTTCTTTGAACTTATAGTGCAATAACACACAAAGACTTTATCTTTATTCGGATATAGAACTGTTTTATGTAGATTTTCATTTGTTCAGTTCACCGACGAATGTCATCCGAAGTGCATATGAAACGTGTGATTTCATTGGTTGGATTTAGTTGATATTCTCATGAATATTGATTAGATAAAAGGTCAATCTGACGTGACCTCAAAGGCAAAGTTGTCAGATCCAATAGTGGAGAGTATAAAAGCGTAATTAGAATATGATTTTAATGAGATTGGGTTGCATGTATATATATATGGTGTGTTATCCATTATACTAGTGCAACACTTTGTATTTTGTGTAGAATGAGTCATACTTACATGTTACACTTATTTATTATCTCCGTCTGGGACAAAATTACCTTCAGAAAACCTTCAGTAGGTCGTTCAGTAATCATTCAGTAATCGGTCATTATTCCTTTGTGGTTATCTTCATCCCACTGGGGATTAAGTGCTTATGTCCAAATTATGCTGCCAGGAACTGTTTCATTCTTTCAATATTGATTTGTTCACAGGATATTTGATGTCTTTCTAATGTCCTGTCACAAACTGAAGTAAGTCAATTATCTCCTACTCCTACATAGATATCTCCATAGCTGACCTTCCAGGAAAGTGCTACATGGGTTGTCCATTTCTTTGCCTTGCTCTTCTTTCCATCTGCATTGTCATATGCATGGGTTGTCCAGTTCTTTGTCCTGCTCTTCTTTCCATCTTCATTGTCAGATGCATGGGTTGTCCAGTTCTTTGTCCTGCTCTTCTTTCCATCTTCATTGTCAGATGCATGGGTTGTCCAGTTTTTGCCCTGCTCTTCTTTGTCAGATGCATGGCTTGTCCAGTTCTTTGTCCTGCTCTTCTTTCCATCTTCATTGTCAGATGCATGGGTTTTCCAGTTCTTTGTCCTGCTCTTCTTTTCATCTCCATTGTTTCTCATTCTTAGTAATATCCAAAGTAGCCAAAAATAATAAAGGCATTTTGTACACATAGTTGTTTGATCATAGTTAAACAACAATGTATATTTTAATATACAACAACAACATTTAAAAGGTTTGAAAGTAAAGAGAAAGCTGATTGTATTGATAGCCTTGACATACAAATGTATGAACTCTTTCATGCATTGTGATTTTTATGTACATGCATGGGCAACATGATGGATGGGCACATTATTATACTGTATGTTTTACCTGTTAAAACATTTGTTAGCCACATATCATATGATTGCATGACATTATACAGGAATACGCCAGTGACATAAAGCAACAAGAAGTTTAACAAGTAAGTTATAATGGAAATCTCCCTTTTCGTCTTTTTTCACTTTGTATTAAAGTGAGTTGATCGGAAATTGTTCACTTTTTCACAGGAATTCTGTCGGAACGGTTGCATGTGCTGCAGGATGGTGGTATGGTGATCAATATCTAATTTGTCGACTCGGAGAACATTGTCTTAATAGATTCATGGCGAACATTTTCTTTGATAAAGGATCCGGTTTTAAGTGTCCCTATGGATTTTTGTTGATGGTTAAACTGAAAAGATAAAAAACGAAATGCATGGAGATGATAAAATTATTGTGAACAAATATTTGCTTTAAATGTGCTTCAGCTGGAGAGAAGGCTATCAGTTATATGTTATCCTCTTATGGATGTATTGGTATGGTGTATTGCTCATAAACATATTATTTTGACTTATTTAGAGCTGCCCCAGAGAGAGGTGAAGTATTCTTTTAGGATAAGTTTTTTTGTGTAACATCAACGACACATGCAACTTGACATTGTGTATGTGACATTAATGAGTGACCTGACATTGTGTATGTGACATCAGTGAGTGACCTGACATTGTGTATGTGACATCAGTGAGTGACCTGACATTGTGTATGTGACATCAATGACACAAGCAATCTGACATTGTGTATGTGACAACAATGAGTGACTTGGCATTGTGTATGTGACATCAATGGCACAAGCAATCTGACATTGTGTATGTGACAGCAATGAGTGACCTGACATTGTGTATGTGACATCAGTGAGCAACCTGACATTGTGTATGAGATCAGTGAGTGACCTAAAACTGTGTATCAGTGATATAAGTGACATAAGTGACCTGACATTGTATATGTGACATCAATAAGTGACCTGACATTGTGTATGTGACATCAATAAGTGACCTGACATTGTGTAAGTGACATCAATGAGTGACCTGACATTGTGTATGTGACATCAGTGAGTGACCTGACATTGTGTATGTGACATCAGTGAGTGACCTGACATTGTGTATGTGACATCAATGACACAAGCAATGTGACATTGTGTATGTGACATCAATGAGTGACCTGATATTGTGTATGTGAGATCAGTGAGTGACCTGACATTGTGTATGTGACATCAGTGACATGCATAACCTGACATTGTCTATGCAACATCAATGACACTAGTGACCTGACATTGTGTATGTGACATCAATAAGTGACCTGACATTGTGTAAGTGACATCAATGAGTGACCTGACATTGTGTATGTGACATCAGTGAGTGACCTGACATTGTGTATGTGACATCAATGACACAAGCAATGTGACATTGTGTATGTGACATCAATGAGTGACCTGATATTGTGTATGTGAGATCAGTGAGTGACCTGACATTGTGTATGTGACATCAGTGACATGCATAACCTGACATTGTCTATGCGACATCAATGACACTAGTGACCTGACATTGTGTTTGTGACAACAATGCATGAGCAACCTGACATTGTGTATGTGACATCAATGACGTGTATGTGATATCAGTGACATAAATGACCTGACATTGTGTATGTGACTTGCATTACATGACCTTACGTATGTACCATCAATGACACAAGCAACCTGACATTGTGTATGTGACATCAGTGACATGCATGACCTGACATTGTGTATATGACATCAATGACACTAGCGACCTGACATTGTGTTTGTGACACCAATGGCACAAGCAACCTGACATAGTATATGTGACACCAATGACATGCATGACATGATATTGTGTATGTGATTCTACTGACACTGTGTAAGTGACATCAGTGACATGTGTGACCTCACATTGTGTATGTGACATCAATGACATGCATGACCTGACATTATGTATGTGACATCTGTGACATAAACAATCTGACATTGTGTATGTCACATCTGTGACATGCATGACATGACATTATGTATGTACAATCAATGACATGAGCAACCTGACATTGTGTATGTTACATCAGTGACATGCATCACCTGAAATTGTGTATGTGACATCAATAACACTAGTGACCTGACATTGTGTTTGTGACATCAGTGACACAATCAACCTGACATCAATGACATGCATGACAAGACATCTTGTATGTGATATCAGTGACATAAACAACCTGACGCTGTGTATGTGACATGATTGACATGATTGACCTGACAGTGTGTATGTGACATCAATGACATCAGAGGCCTAACATTGTGTATGTGACACAAGTGATGACATGTATGTGTATTTGACATGAGTGACATGAGTGACCTGACATTGTGTATGTGACATGATTGACATGAGTGACCTGACATTGTGTATGTGACATCAATGATGAGAAACCTGACAGTGTGTATTTGACACAAGTGATGAGCAACCTGACATTGTGTATGTGACACAAGTGATGACATGTATGTGTATTTGACATGAGTGACCTGACATTGTGTATGTGACATGATTGACATGAGTGACCTGATATTGTGTATGTGACATCAATGACATCAGAGGCCTGACATTGTGTATGTGACATCAATGATGCACAACCTGACATTGTGTATGTGACACAAGTGATAAGCAACCTGACATTGTGTACGTGACATCAGTGACATGAGTGACCTGACATTGTGGTATGTGACATCATTGACATAAGCAACCTAACATTGTGTATGTGACATCCATGACATGAGTGACCTGACATTGTGTATGTGACATCAGTGATGAGCAACCTGACATTCTGTATGTGACATGAGTGACCTGACATTGTGTATGTGACATCAGTGATGAGCAACCTGACATTGTGTATGTGACTTGCATTACATGACCTTACGTATGTACCATCAATGACACAAGCAACCTGACATTGTGTATGTGACATCAGTGATGAGCAACCTGACATTGTGTATGTGACATCAGTGGTGAGCAACCTTACATTGTGTATGTGACATTAGTGATGAGCAACCTGACATTGTGTATGTGACATCAGTGATGAGCAACCTGACATTGTGTATGTGACATCAGTGATCTGACTGTGTGTATGTTATTGATTGTCAAACTATTTTGAGAAATGGTCAAAGTAAGGCAAAACAAACTTGTCCACCTATTTGAGAAAACCACTCCCCCCAGTGGGTGGTTTGCCTCCACCATAAAAAACACAACCATCATACATAGTTGGAAAAGGTCATTAAACACCATCCATTCAAATCTCATTAGTCGACAAAATTGGCCGGAATTCTCATTGTATATTTTAAACATTTACACACATGTTCACTTATAAAATTTAATTTCACTGCTGTTTTTAGCTCTACTGGCCAAAGGCCAGGCGAGCTAATGCGATTACTTTTCGTCTGTCGGTCGTCTGTCCGTCTATTAGCAATTTTATAAAATCAAAATCTTCTCTGAAACCGCTTGAAGGATTTTGATGGAACTTGATCACAATATTACTTAGGTCAAATTTGGGGAAATTTCAAACAACATCTCCTCCGAAACCACTTGTTGCATTCTAGTGAAATATCATATACATTTTCCTTGGGTTGGCCTCTATCAAGTTTGTGTTTTTTCGTTATTGTCGAATAATCAAAATGGCCACCACGTCAACCCAAAGTTTACATAGAGTTATATAGGAAAAGGCTAAAAATGACATTTTCTCTGAAACTGCTTGAAGGATTTTGATGAAACTTTAATCACAATGATCTTTGGGATAGTCTTCCTCAGATTTATGTTTTTTGCGGCCGGCCATCATCCAAGATGGCCGCCATGGCTAAAATTAGGTAAAATTAAAAAAGAGATTTCAAATGACATCTCGGAAACCACTTAATCCATTCCAGTGAAATATCATGTACATGTTCCTTGGGTTGGCCTCTATCAAATTGTGTTTTTTGTTATCGTCGAATAATCAAAATGGTCGCCACGATGACCCAAAGTTTACATAGAGTTATATGGGAAAAGGCTAAAATGATATGTTCTCTGAAACCTCTTGAAGGATTTTGTTGAAGCTTTATCACAATGATCTTTGGGATTGTGCGCCTCAGATTTATGTTTTATGTCCAAGATGGCCACCATGGCTAAAACTAGGTCATATTTAAGGAAATTTCAAACGACATCTCTTCCGAAACCTCTTATTCCATTCTAATGAAATATCATATACATGTTCCTTGAGTTGGTCTCTATCAAATTTGTGTATTTCGTTATCGTCGAATAATCAAAATGATCGCCATGGTGACCCAAAGTTTACATAGAGTTACATAGGAAAAGGTTAAATATAACATCTTCTCTGAAACCTTTTGAATGATTTTGTTAGTTAGCATCTATTAAGTTTGTGTTTTTTGTTTTCAATGAAAGCTCAATGAAAGCTCGGACAAGTTCGAAAACCAGTAACAGCAGAGTTTTGGCCCTTGTTTTTTTGAAAAAAGCTATATTCTGCCTTGTGAACACTCTAGCACCGTCATTTATAATTTGATATTAACCAAACTTACACACAATGTAAGCTCCGACAAGCTTAAAAACCAGGCAAATTCGGTTACTAACACTGCAGTTACGGCCATTCATTTAGTTAAAAACGTTGTATTTTGCCTCATTAAGAAGATCAGGCTTTCATTTGGCCAGATTTTAATAAAACTCCATGGATCATCAGTACCAAATCTAGTTATGTATATCGTCACCGTGTTCCGCTTGAATGATTTTTGCCTGATTTGTGGCCCTTTAAAGGTTTTACTACACAAACTTTATCTGGACCTCTTGAACACTTGCCTGGATTTCATCAAAACTGCAGGGGTGATCAGTACCAAGCTAGTTATGCATATCATCGCCATATTTCGGTTGAAAGATTTTTGGCAGAGTTATGACCCTTTAAAGGTTTTTAATACACATGTTTTGGCTGGACTACTTCTCCTGAACCCCCGGCCAGATTTCAGTGAAACCTTGCAGGAATGATCAGTAGTGATGTTGATTTGATCGATCATCGATCAGTTATGCCTTTGATCTGATTTTTCATGATCAAGTTGACTCGGTTGTTGAAAATTATGGCTTATTACATTCTCTTGTACTAAAATATACAAGAAAATAAAACCAGTTACAGTTTTGCAACAAATCCTCACAAGTTTATAGGGGGTAACACAAGCTTTGTACTTCTTCTCTTGATCTCCCAATAAAAGCTGTTTAACACAGTAGAGCGTCTACAGGCCCTCTTCAGGGCCCCTTGTTAAAGAATACTGGAAAGGAACGTTTAACCCGTACATATGCCGGTCATTTTCCTGAACTCTGTCATCCTGTGAGCTGTGTGAATACTCTAGGTTTATAAATTTAAGGTTCCATAAAATTGCAAGTTTCAAGTATAAATAAGACTTGCGTTGTCTGCAGTTTCAGTCCATTGGGTGCTTTGCTGTAAATGATGTGAGTGCCACACTTTGCAATAATATGTGACAAATAGATGGAATATATTATTGTCTGGCTTTCTGCAAGGGCTGATACTGTATATAAATACATGGTTTGTTGGATTATGTATAATAAATCACTTGATCTGTTCATTGGAATTTGAAAGTATTAAAATCACTGGGGTAAGAGGAATGTATAAATCTGTGTGATTTGAGTGATAAAGCATGCACGTAGATTATCTGTGATAAAACACTGTGGCATTGTATATAGCCTCAATAAGTGATATGTGATTGAGTGATAAAGCATGCAGACGGATTATCAGTGATAAATCACTGTGGCATCATGGTATATATCCCAATAAATCACTGGTATGTGATGAGTGATAAAACATGCAGGAAGATTATCTGTGATAAAACACTGTGGCATTGTATATAGCCTCAATAAGTGATATGTGATTGAGTGATAAAGCATGCAGTTAGATTATCAGTGATAAATCACTGTGGCATTGTATAATATAGCCTCAATAAATCACTGGTAAGTGATGATTGATAAAACATGCAGGTAGATTACCTTTGATAAATCAATGTAACGTGGTGAAATATCTTGATGTGTGCAGTGCTCAAAGAAAATTATTTTAAGAGACAGGCCCAGGGCTTGTTGCTTCTGAAAATGGACAGGCCCCGATTTGAAATGGACAGGCCCTGATTTGAAATGGACAGGCCCTGATTTAAAATGGAAAGGTCCAATATTTTTTTCTTATTGGAAATGTGTCTTTATTCACTTTTATAGCACACATTTGTTACGTATGTATTAATCAAGCTCAGAACCTCCTCTGACTATATTTTTCTTTTTGCTACCACTTTATGCTCATGGTCAGCGGACTTATTTACCATTTCGTTTAAAATAGTAATTTATAACCAATGCAAAGGAGAGTACTAGCACTTTTGCCAAACGATAATAATCAGAGCCGACTTGGTGAAACTGGAGCTAAACTTGGAGCCAAATTTTTAATCAGGTTTTATGAGACTATCAGAGCCTCCTCTGGCTATATTTTTTTCTTTTTGTCACCACTTTCTCCAAGTAAAGAATTAGGAGCCTAGACTAGAATTCATTTAAAGGTAGGATTCCAGGAACTCCTTCCTTACACCTTAAATAATGAATAGAAATATACTTTATATCTGTATTTATACATATACAGTATATATATTTTTCTTTCCACCAACATGTATTTGTAAAGGACAGTTTTTCTTATTTGATTATGTAAAAAAAAAAAAAAAAAAAAAAAAATATCCGAAATTATGTATCATCCGAACTACTATGACACCGCACTTTTACGGCCCGAACATTTCACAAACATTCAATGGAAATACCATCAATAACGAATTTTTTTCATACATTAGTGTGTTTTTAATGACAAAAACGCTATTTCTTATCACAAAGGAAAGAAAACACAACCCTAATAGCAGAATAATGAGTTTTATGTCAACAATTGTCGACCTCAAAGTTGTGACAAACTGCCGACACGAAGCCAGGCAAAATATTCGAACTTCTTATTGTTTCAATGTGTGTATAACACATTTTAATTACTTTATTGCAAGTGTTTTCACAGTTCACAATACACATGGGAGTATTTTGTCTTGAGGAACTTGAGCTTGAGTTCCAGTAAAACTGATTTTTTGGGGGATTATTTATTTTTTATTTTTTTTTATTTTTTTTTTAGACAGGCCCGACGGGCTCCTCGTCTGCAAAATGAGACAGGCCCGGAATGGATTTCGAGGAGCCCCGGGCGTCGGGCTATCCTATTTCTTGAGCACTGGTGTGGTCATTGATATGTGATTCCAGTGATACATCAGGGATCTAGATGATCTGTTATAAACTACTGGAGTGCTTCCATAGCCAGAATAGTAATGATGCTGTGTTTAAAGCTTCCTCGCCTCTCAACGCTGTGGGTTTGAATCCCACTGGGAGCTTGACTTGTCAAGTGAGAATATGTTGATTCTTATGGATGGCGGGAGGTATACAGTACTGGTTTTCCAACCTAGGAAAAACGGCGTGGTCTGCCTCTACCACAAAATAATCTACCGTCATATATGGCCTATCATGTGCTAAAAGTGACTAAAAACATCATTCAAATCAAATAAAAATAAACTACTGGAACTTGATGAGCATTATGTAGATAAGGATATGCAAGTAATCACCAGAATGTTAAAATGTATGGGATAAATCATATCACTGGGACATAATTGGATTAACAATTAATCAGTGATAATGACATGATTATCATGCAGGTATATTGGTCATTGGTCAATCATAAATCAGTTAACAGTGGCAATACTGGAATGGACTCATGTGTTGGCCTTTAATTATGTTCCTTAAAGGTGGTTAGGCTTCATGCAATGTTTTAGAAGTAAAATTGAATCAGCATTTATAAATGGGGCTGTTTAAAAAATTAAGTGAGTCACATGTGCATGTACTGTATGTATACATAGAATGGTAATTACCAGTTCCCAATAGTTAATTGTTATCTATGGGACAGGGTGTGTTGTATGTAGGGGTTATCTTTCCTGTCACAACCACTTATACTGCTATAAAACAGGTGGTGATAACATTAAGGTGGCTCACAAATAATTGTCTATATAGTCAGGTAGATACCAGAACTGACCAAGCTACCATAATAAACCATGCTGATTTTGCTGGCTGTCCTCTGGTGAGTTACATACCTACTTTGTGTCAATTATATTTTATACTGCAGAAATACAAATGCTCTCATGCAGAACTTCCCTTTTCTGTGACATAACACAGACATGGCAAATCAGCATTTTTTTTAGGCTAATCAGTAACTGCCAATATTTTGCTCACACTTAAGGTTCCATCACCACCTGTAATTATTCCAAATTGCCAGGATGATTGCAAACGTTTGATTTTTGTCAAAGTCATTTACGGATCTCGATTTGAGCCTTCACAATGTAGTCCGGTTGTATGTGTGGCAGTTAGTGTTTGTTTTACCGTCTGTGCATCCCACTTTCATTTGTGTATTCTACTTGATTACTTCACCAGCATGTTCCTTATATGCATCTTTAATCATGTGCACATATTGGGTCGCTGTGATATAATTTCGGGTCACTGTGACCTACCGTACTTTGATCAAAATATAGGTCACGTCCGGACTCCGCTACGACATGCATCACCCACTGTTATTGACAATAATTAAATTAAATACTAAGTAGGGTATGTAAGGTACTTCACCATGACATGCAGGCTTTGGCTTTTTAGTGTTTAAAAGTCATCAGTTTTGCAGTGATATTTGGGACAATTATGACAGTTCTGCATGAAAGCAAGCGTCTCCATGGCTGAATGGTTAACAATGTTCCGTTTTAAATCTCTGCCTCTCACCGCTGCGGGTTCGAATCCCACGGGGAACTTGTAAATGAGGAAGTGTCGATTCTTACAGATGGAGGGAGGTTTACAGTACTGGTTCTACCCAGGAAAAGTGGGTGGTCTGCCTCCACCAAAAAAAAATGACCGTCATATATAACCTTACATGTGTTGAAAATGACGTAAAATACCAAACAAACAAAACAGCATGAAAGCAACTGTACATCACATTGTTACAGGTCTGTCACTTAATGATTTTGTGGTGTCCATCATGGAATAAAGATGTTTCTTTCTTCATTGTAAATCTCTGCCTCTCACCGCTGCGGGTTCGAATCCCACAGGGAGCTTGTAAATGAGGAAGTGTCGATTCTTACAGGTGGAGGGAGGTTTACAGTACTGGTTCTACTAGGAAAAGTGGGTGGTCTGCCTCCACCACAAAAAAAATGACCGTCATATATGACCTGAAAATGACAAAAAATACCAAACAAACAATACAACATGAAAGCAACTGCATATGTATGTCACATTGTTACAAGTGTGTCACTTAATGATTTTGTGGTGTCCATCATGGAATAAAGATGTTTCTTTCTTCATTGTAAATCATGGCCTTGGCAGTTCAGTGGATAAGAACTTGGAACGTTTAGAGCTACGTCCAACGTGGTGCTATAGATATCTGTCGAACATGGGTCGGCTTCCTATCGGAGCCATGTGACGTCTAATGGGAAACTTATCCTTGATCTCATCTCCGTCTGAGGTTGCTGTCCCAATATAAGCTGATATGAATTGATGTGTTTAACTGGACGTAAAACCCCATTTCATTTCATCGCCTTCATCATTACTGTATTCATTGAATGCTGTGAAAAGGAATTTCTGAAACTTTAGGATGCTGTTGATTAAAGAAGTGATAAATAAATGATTGATGGACAAAGCCTGAACTCCTGTAAGAGTTGTGTGACATGACACTGGGATATTATTCCTACTGACTCTGACTGGAGACCAGGAATACAAATGAATTACACTGTATCTTCTGAATATGTTGACTGAATTTCTTTATGATAACTGTTTATTCTGCTAGCATCATGTTTTGTACAAAACAGGAAAAAAATGGTGTCTGGATTAAGGTGTTAGCATGGTTTTGGTTGTGACAGGATATTTATGGAAAAACATTAGTAGATATATTTTTGTGATACTGATCTTTGATTTTCATTATCTGCATATTGAAAGGTAATTATCTACCTCTATCTAGCTGATTTAAATACCTCAACAATAGTAGTGATATAGCTTTGGGGCATGAATATGTAGATAATTTCATCAGACAATAAATTTCAAATAGGGGGCTCAGGGCAAAACTATTGTAATAGGTTCTTCATTTATATGCAGTTAACCCTTAACCCGCTACATATATATATAAGGGACTGTTCTTTCTTTGAGCCCCGTGTGGTTGCCGGGGGCCCCGTTTGGTCACGGGGCAAAGAATACGGCCACTGCAGATCCCTTTGGAGGGGTAGGCAGAGGGGTAAAATCCCCCCAAATTCATGTTCATTTTATCATTTTTTGTTCATGTTCATTAAAGGTCTTCATCATGATCCCTGCATTGTTTCAGGTGCCATCTCGCTCGCATCAAAGAGCAGTGGCAGAAAAACAATAACGTGGCTCCAGCGTAAATAGAGTTTCTACGATAGAATTTGCAGCAACTCTGCAGTTCAGGGTGAGAAGGTTGTAGGCCCATTTTCCATATTTTATCTCGATGTACATGGAAGATGAGCCTGGCATGTTCATGCCTGCTAGGCGCCATATAACCTTTTCATGTGTTGGTGCGCCTTAAAACCCCAATTCAATTCTTTCTTTGAATTAAGACCATTCCATTTATGTGACAAAGGAGTGGTTAGGGGAAAACGACTGATCACTGATGCGAGTGAGCAGGCTGATCTGGATTTACAATGGCAGCAAAGGCTATAATTATAGTCGTGCTTAGCGGGTTAAGGGTTAAAATATTTTCGCGTTCATCATCCGAAATGCCATGCAACTCGAAATGCATGTACAACAACAGCATAGAAAAAGACGTTTTTTTTCTTCATATTTGTGGTTTTGAGTTCAATAGTATTCATTTTTAAAAGAATTTATTAAAAACAAAAATCTATATCGGTATAAAATGAGAAAAAAAAGTGTAACAAAGACCTATAAAGATTTTATATTAAACAGAAGGTCAAGGGTCATAACGATTATTGATTCCAGTCTTTTGAAAATATGTGCAAAAATTATTCAGAGTCACGAAGAGAGGATGTAGTTTTGAACGATGTCTGGTGGAATGTCGAAGAATGGTATTGTTGTCAAAAGATAGGGGTTGAATGTAAATGGGCAAAATTAGTTCCGTTATCGTTTACATATTCAGATATGCATTAAAGTTTGCATTGCATATGCACTCAACAACATTTAGTCATTCAACCGAAAACTATTGGGGACTATTTGATCTAATGAATACTGTATATTTTATAGTACGAAATAGCACACAACATTTTATTTAAAGTAACTAATAATACCAAGCAACGGCAAAATTACACTATAAAACTGCTTATTAAATTCTCTATCCATGCATGTGTTAAGGTCATATAATAATGTGTATATGTCGATTAAAAGTATAGTTTTTTTCACAGATTCTTAAAATATCCGTGTTTGAATATGCGTAAAACGAATTAAAAGTTGGAAACTCTTAATTTACGCTCCAGTTTGGGGTTTGTCCTGGCTGATTAAGGCCATTAAATTGTGTGTCTTATAGAGTTTGGATTTTCAAAATATGCAAGTTATATATTTATACCTCGTCATCAGTATGTTTAGAAACGGTGTGCATATGTTGTAAAATTTGGCTGCTGTTGGCAGAATAGCTACTTTAAATACAGTAAGTATGTACAGCAATCATAGACATAATAAATGGTGTGGCTGGAGTGGTGAAGACTAGGAAAGGTAGGCTCATAATTATACTCTTGTTCCAGTGACACGTTCATCCTTCATCTCGTCTCCCGCTAATGTTGCTGTCCCAGTATGGCCTTACATGTTTCGGACATGACATTTCATCTCCTTCTGATGGATATCTCTCCAACCTTGTATAAATTGTAATTTTCTATTATTCCGTTGGCCTGTCTTATAATTTGTCTCTTTGTGACTTTCAATGTGTTTGAGTTCGGGTTTTACTTGCAAGTATTATTTTTGTTGAATAAAGCATCTGTCACTGTTATCCCCAGCGAAGGGGGTGGCGGGCATATCCAGGAGATTTGACAAATGTATTACCTATAGGGTTGGAGTTAATATCTCCCATTGTCAGTACAATTCCCTACCCCTGGAAATTAATACAGTCTATTATCCGCCAGGCTGGATCCACTGGACTCTGTAAGGGTCAGTCTTTCAACGAAACCAACATTTCTGGTAGTATACATGGTTTCTTCCACCTTACCACTAACTGCACTTGGCAATATTCTGTTTTGATAGGTAAGTCATAACATAGAGTTCATGCTATATCAGATGTTCCTAGTATCATTGACTAGATGGGTTTAGATGCGACTAGCATTAAAGTGGTATTACTTGATTGCTGTTCCATATATTTACATTGGTATAACATCAATACCTTATATCTGTGGACTAAACTATGTGTAAACACAATAAAATGTACTTTAAATTGGGTGGCAGTGTATTCAAACATTCTTAGTGATAAAACATAGTATATATAACTTGTTGGAATAAGTTTAAATTTGTGAGCATTAATAGCTATTGTAATTTTTCTACTTTGCTAAATCTTAAACTGGATGTTTTAATTGGATATTTTCCAAAATTGCAGGTAGGTCAAAATGACCTTCTCAAAACACCGAGTTTTAACAAGTAGAGAAACATTCATATGGTTCCTCGGACCACAAATAAAGAAATTGGCTGTTTCCTTGATCTACTTTCTGTTTGTATGCAGCATAATTCCAGAACTCTTCAACTTGTGTTTGTATGCAGACTGATTCTAGACTTCTCCAACTTCTGTTGATATGTATGCAGACTGATTTTAGATTTCTACTGATTCTAAACATCTGATTCTAAACTTCTCAACTTCTGTTTGAGGGCTGGCTTGGCACAGTCGGTAGCACGGCATATTTGTAACCGGAGGCCCCGGGTTTAATCCTCCGTGGTGCCACTGAGTTTCATTGGTGTGTTCTTGGGCAAGACAATTTCCCTTAGCCTCGTCTGTCGGATGGGGATTTCCCTTAGCCTCGTCTGTCGGATGGGGACGTAAACCGGTCCCGTGTATCGGTCTATCCTCCTAGCATGTTAAAGAACCATAGGAATCTATTTGATAATAAGAGTAGGGCACGGTCCCCGGATTCCTATGTATCCTACCCCTCTCTCTGGGGCGGCTCTAAATAACCTATACAGTGTTGATGAGCTGTTAAACAACATTCAGTTCAACTTCTGTTTGTATGCCGACTGATTCTAGACTTCTCTCACTTCTGTTAATATGTATGCAGACTGATTCTAGATGTCACCAACTGATTCTAAACTTCCCCTACTTTTGTTTGTATGCAGACTGATTCTAGACTTCTCTTCTGTTTGTATGCAGACTGATTCTAAAATTCTCTAATGTCTGTTTGTATGCAGACTGATTCTACACTTTTCTAACTTCTGTTGGCATGCAGACTGATTCTAGACCTCTAACTTCTGTTTGTATTCAGGCATATTATAGGCTTCTCTTACTTAGGGTTGCATGCAGACTGTTTCTAGACTTCTCTTACTTCATTTTATATTCAGACTGAATCTAGACTTTCCTAACTTCTGTTTGTATGCAGGCAGATTCTAGGTTTCTCTAATGTCCGTTTGTATTAAGATTGATTCTAAACTTAAACTTCTCTTACTTTAGTTTGTATGCCACTGAGTTCCGTCGGTGTGTTCTTGGGCAAGACACTTTACCTTAGCCTCGTCCGTCGGATGGGGACGTAAACCGGGCGGTCCCGTGTATCGGTCTATCCTCTGAGCACGTTAAAGAACCATAGGAATCTATTCGATAATAAGAGTAGGGCAGGTTCCCGGATTCCTATGTATCCTTCCCCTCTCTCTGGGGCGGCTCTAAATAACCTATACTGTGTTGATGAGCCGTTAAACAACATTCAATAGTTTGTATGCAGATGGATTCTAGACTCTTTTCCAACTTTTCTATATAATTATGCAGACTGATTCTAGATTTTTCCAACTTATGTTTGTTTGTATGCAGACTGATTCTAGCCTGCTATTACTTCTGTTTGTATGCATATTGATTCTAGACTTCTTTAACTTCTCTTTGTTTACAGACCAGTTCTAGATTTCTCTAACTTCTCTATGTATGTAGATTGATGCTAGACTTCTCTAACTTCTGTTTGCATGCAGAACTGATACTAGACTTTTAGTACTTCTGTTTAAATGCAGACTGATTCTAGACTTCTCTAACTTATGTTTGTATGCAGACCAGGGCTAGATTTTTCTTCTTCTCCATGTATGTAGATTGATGCTAGACTTCAGTGTCTAATACAGACAAATTCTCATAGCTCGGAATTTGCAAAGTTCTGTCAATTCTGATAACTTATTTAATCCATTGTTTGAGCTTGGTAAACAATCTATGGTCGGTTTGCAAATAGCAATAATTTGAACAGCTGAGGTCAGACATTATTTCCTTAATTTGATCAGCTATACAATTCAATTTCCTTTTGCAAGTACAAGGAGGTTACGGTTTCAAAAATAATTGAGGGCAATATTTTATTGGAATTCCCCTTTGGGAAATGGTGGAGGAGATTATAAAACATTAGCATGACACACACGCACTTGCATATTTGAGCAATAATTTGCATATTTTGGAGTATTCAAAGCTAAAACTTTACTTCAAACAAGGATTAATTAACTGAAATGGTTTTATATCAGAGCAGACTTTGTGTTGACATTATATTTGTCTACTTCAATTAATATTGATATGTTAAGACATTACTAGATGCATCAGTTAACATATTAAATTGAAACTGAATGTATGTGAAGAATTCTGTATAATATATAATCATGCTTTTCAAGAGACTTGCAAAAGGCTTACTTATTTAAAATTATATCGATGTTGGCTTTCCTAGGGGGCGAGACGGCCGATGGTTAACGACGTTGCTGCGTTGTAAACCTTTGCCACTCATCACTGCGGGTTCGAATGCCACTGGGAGCTCGACTTGTAAGTGAGGAAGTGTCGATTATACGGATGGCGGGAGGTGTACAGTACTGGTTCTACCCAGGAAAAGTGGGTGGTCTGCCTCCGTCACAAAAAAATCAACTGTCATATATAACCTTATATGTGTTGAAAATGACGTAAAACACCATACAAACAAACAAACAAACAAATTGTATTTGGCTTTGTTTATATATACTCAGTTGCAAAAGAAAGTGTGAAAATGTATCTTTACACCCCTATCCTCTTTATCAAGCGACTTTCCCTTAATGATTCAACCTATTGAAAAACAAATGACAACATGATATTGGCAATGGAATGATAAAACATTTGGTACAAAACATGACATATTAATTTTGGAATTAATTCTCAAAAAAATCAGTGCACACTTTCTTTCGCAACTGAGCTGTGTACACTTTCTTTTGCAACTCAGTTTATAACATATGCTACACATACTTACTAATGTCACCAACGGATCATACGAAAATATGTTAATGTTCTGGCATACTTTTCAAAACTAAAGATATGGTATTTTAATAATGATAAAAGGGTGCAGAGATTTCTCATTGTGTGTTGATAATGAGTCAGAGTGTCTTTATTTGGATAAACTATTATTAATATGACATTATTCCTCTACATTGTACCTTTAAGGAATCTAAAACAGCATAAACTCAATAATTCCAAGTTACCAAGCTTCCAAATTTTACAACAAAGCTGCTAAGATTTAACATGTTGTGTTTAAACTGTTAAGACCCTGACGCCTACTAATTTAAATGAACACCTTGTTTGTCAGTTGTTTTACACTGTATGAAATATGCATGATTCAAGGCTATAACTTGATAGCTTTATGGTAATATTATTTGCAACGAAAAAAAGGTATCTCAGATAATAATTTATTGTTCATCTATTGAAGGGAAATTTTCGGCGGAACATATAGTTGCCGTCATGTCCGTCCGTATGTCCGTCTATCATGCTTTCTTTTCCGGTCAACTCCTTCTACTTTTTTCATCCGATTTTAGTAGCGCATATTATTACGATGTTCCGGTTCAATGATTTTTGGTGGAGTTTTTTTCGAATCAAAAGCTTGTCAACTCCTGCTATGTTTTTCATCTGATTTTCACGAAACTTCACAGGAAGTATCGAGACTGATTTTTGCGATTCTACAGCTTGTCCTTTCAACGCTTACATCTTTCATTCGATTTTCATGAAACTTCACAGAAAGTATCAGTGTGATGTCTAGTAGCGTATATTTTCAGGATGTTCTGGTTGATTGATTTTTGGCGGAGTTACTGGACTTTGAAGTTTTTCAAATCTAAAGCTTATCTGCTTAACTCCTCCGTTTTTCATCTGATTTTCACGAAACTTCATAGTCTGATGTCTAGTAGCGCATATTAACAGGACGTTCTGGTTGAATGATTTTTGGCAGAGTTACGGGAAGTTTTTCGAATCTACACCTTGTCTGCTCAACTCCTATGTTTTTCAGCCAATTTCCATGAAACTTTATTGGAAGCATCAGTATGATTTCCAGTAGCACATATTGTCAGGATATTTGGGGTTGAATGATTTTTGGAGGAGTCATTGGACTTTGAAGTTTCTCAACTCAAAAGCTCTCGGCTCAACTCCTACATTTTACGTCTGATTTTCATGATACTTTATAGAAAGTATCACTAAGATGTCTAGTAGCGCGTATTATCAGGACGTTCTTGTTGAGTTTTTGTTTGGCAGAGTTATATGACTTTGAAGTATTTCAAATGTAAATCATTTCCGCCTACATTTTTTATCTGATTTTTAATTATTTTTTTTAAAAAAAGAAAGCTTGTCGGCTCAACTCCTCCTACAGTCTCATCCGATTGTATTTCACATGTGTACCTTTATTCGGGAAGCATCCAGAGGTTCTACAGATTTTTTTTTTTTTTCAAAAACTACATAACTTTAGTTCAATTGTTAAAGAAACTAACCCGCCACATGACGACAAAATTACACGACAGAACCGTTTATCAAAACTCTATCCAGGTGTTCAGGTCATATAATAATGTATCTGTATAGGTTTAATAACGGGTTCTTAAAATACCTGTGATGGACAGGGGCGTTCCTGGGGCTAATTTAGGTATATGCACCATCGAGTTTTGGATTCACAAATGTGCCTAACACCCCTATACCTTCAGTTTTTATTGCATTTTTCGCATTTTTAGCCTTTTTAGCTCTACTGATCAGAGATCAGCAGAGCTTATGCCGTAGTGCGGCGTCCGTCTGTCCGTCCGTAAACTTTTTTTTTGTAGCGACTACTCCTCTGAAACTACTGATTGGATTTTCATGAAACTTAACAGAAATGTTGCCCATGAAGTCTAGTTGATCCTAGCAAAAATTCATGTTGATATGAAATCCAAGATGGTCGCCAAATCTAAAAATAGATTTATAAAAAACTAGTTTGTAGCGACTACTTCTTGAAAACTCTAAGTGATATTGATATGGGACTTTTTCTAAAATGATCAGCATGACATGATGTTGGTCCTTGTCGAAATTTGTTTTGATTCGACGTTAAACATGGCTGCCAGCGGCCATCTTTATTTACATAGAGTATATTTAGTAAAAACTTGTAGCGACTACTCCTCTGAAACTACTCGACGGATTTCCATGAAACTTCACAGGAATGTTGCTCTTGACGTCTAAATGATCCTAGAAAAATTTCAGGTCGGCCGGAAATTCAAGATGGCCGCCACAGTTGAAAATAAAACTATAAGTGATATTGATATGCGTCTTTTCCTAAAATGATCAGTATGACATGATGTTGATCCTTGCCGAAATTATTTTGATTCGACGTTAAACATGGCTGCCAGCGGCCATCTTTGTTTACATAGAGTTATATAATGAAAACTTGTAGCGACTACTCCTCTGAAACTACTTGACGGATTTTCATGAAACTTCACACGAATGTTGCTCTTGATGTCTAATTGATCCTAGCAAAATTTCAAGTCGGTCGGAAATTCAAAATGGCTGCCATGGCTAAAAATAGATTTTCAAAAAACAAGTTTGTAGCGACTACTTCTTGAAAACTATAAGTGATATTGATATGGGACTTTTTCTAAAATTATCAGTATGACATGATGTTGATCCTTGTCAAAAATTATTTTGATTTGACATTAAACATGGCCGCCAGCGGCCATCTTTGTTTACCTAGTTATATAATGAAAACTTGTAGCGACTACCCCTATGAAACTACTTGATGGATTTTCATGAAACTTCACAGGAATGTTGACCTAGCTAATAAAAATCTATCAGTAGAGCTTCAAGGTCATTGACCTCTTGTTTATTTGTTAGCTTCTTTAATAGCCTGTACGCACGTGCGTCAGTGCATATGCCTAGGTACGCCCCTGATGGAATACGCGTAAAATGACGCAAAGTCGTTTATATTGTAGAGTTTTAATTCTCAAAATATGCAAGTTATATATATATACCTCGCCGTTTAGTTTTAAAAACGATGTACATTTGTTGTAAAATTTGATGTCGGAATAGTGACTTTAATATTAATTATAAGAATAGTTTAAAGCAAGTTGTTTTTGCATATTATTAACTGTTGATTATATTGCACCAATATATGTAAACCTATGGTAGAATAAGACGTAAGCATGCAAACTCAAAATGAAAATGTTATTAAATAATTATATGCAAGCAGGTTTAAAGTCAAAATGATACTTGATAAATAAATTTGGACACACATTTTAGTGCTTGATAAACATTTCAGTATTGCCGTGTGTCCCTTTAACCCCCTCTTCATGTTCATTTTGTCATTTTTCTATCATGCTCATTCAAGGTTTTCTTCATGACACTGCATATGCAAATGTTGAAACGTCGCTCCATCGTAAATGGAGTGTCTACAATAGAATTTGAAGCAACTCGGCAGTTCTGCAGGTTAGAAGGTTCTAGGCCCATTCCCCATAGTTTATCTAGATGTAAATGGAGGATGAGCCTGGCATGTTCATCCCTGTTTGGCACCATATAACCTTTCTTGTGTTGGTGCAGTTCAGTTCAGTTCAGTGTCCCTTTAACAATTCATTTAATGACATAAAGCATAACATTTAATTACAAATTCTAATATTCCTGTCTAAATATTACTTCGAAATATATCCCATTAATTGATAGAACTCATTTTAGATAAGTCAGACAAGCTTTTTATCCTGGCAATCAGTATCATTTTCTTCGATTTCTCCAGGGAGTTTAGAATCCCAGTGGTTGGGTTTATATAAACACTCATTTTGTATCTGCAGATAATCAATGGCTTGCTTGGTCCTAATCACATATATTGAAGTCATTAATCAGTCACCATTGTTGTTTTAAGGCCAGTTTAATTTCTAACCAAACCTCCAATGTTGTAGTTGACAGTATATTCCTCTCTTGAAAGAGGGAATGGAAATGTCTGCAAGTTACACATAATAAGGTGAGCTCACAAAAGGATATTTCTTCTTCCTGACTTGTATAGACTGTTGGACTAGGTTTGATCCATTGCATGGAAAGGTATATGCAAATTGGGTTTAGATATGTTTTCTTGATGTCATCAGAATCTCAATCATTTGTTTTGAATGTTTGAAAGTATTGCAACCTCTCAGTTATTTGATAAGCATTCTCCTTCTCAACATCACCATCAGCAGAAGCAGCAGCACCACCACCATCATCACCACCACAACAACCACCATCACTACCAAAATCATCATCACCACAATCACCACCACCACCACCACCACCACCAACACCACCAATACACCACCACCAACACCACCAATACACCAGCACCACTACCACCATCATCAACACCACAATCACCACTACCACCACCACCAATACACCACCACCACCATCACTACCATCACTACCACCATCATCAACACCATTCCCATCATTCATTGTATGTAGATTAAAAATTCTTGCTCATAAATATGACCCGTCGTCGTCGTCGTCGATGGCATCAACATTGTCATCATCCTCAACTTCGTCATATTTTCCAGAACCAGTGTTAGAATCCTCAATTCTTAGATTATCAATTCTACTTGCAAATAATCGGCATCATCATCACCATCACAATATTTATCATTATCATAATTTACATGTTTCAGTAACGGTGTATTTTGTGTGATTTCAGTGTGTGTTCCTGCAGAGCAAGTTCAGAATGCCTACATAGTGGCAGTGGAGGAAGATGCAAAACGTCGTCTTGAGGAACTTCTGTTTAACCATAGACTCACTCCTATTGATATGACCCAGAATGTCGATGGGGAAACACACACACCATCTGACGACATTCTTAACACTTCAACTAACTCTGCGAATCCGTCTATAGAACAAGCTGTGTTGCAGTCTTCAATGCCGTACATGACTCAGTCCGGTCACATGACCAACGGGCACGTAGAAATGTCCGAAATGAATGGTCATAAGGAAAAAGACTCTTCCAAGAAGGGAAAAGGAAAGAAAGGGAAACGGCCAGTAAACAATGAAACACCGTTAATTGATAACTTGTTAACTGAAAGAATGTTGAACAATAGTCAGAACTCGTTAAATAAATCAAACATGGACGATAGTTTAGATGATAGTTACACACACACTTCAATAGAATTTGATGAGGGACCTCATAGAGAAATGGCTATTGATGTGCCCAAAAACTTCCAAGGCTCAGCAAAAACTCCGCCCCGATACCCTTCAAATCATTCGTCGCCTCGCTCAACTCCATTTAAAACATCAGAAAGTAAAACACCAGATAGTGCTAAAAATGGGAAAACAAGCAATAATTCACAGCCAAGTGAAGAACAACTAGAGAGAATTCGCAAACATCAGGAAGAAATTCGTAAAAGAAACGAACGGGAAGAACAAAGAATAAAAGAGCAAGAGTTTTTAAGGGCTTCTTTAAGACGTTCAAATAAAATGCGAGCTTTAGCTTCAGAGAAAAACCCTGCGGGTATAGATAATACAGCATTTTCTGTGGACAACGACGATGATTCAGGAGGGTTTGAAGAAGGCTATGTGAGTGGAAGACATACTCAGAACCGAAAAGATTACATGAAGAAAAATGTCAGTAAGTATCTTGTCTATCATGTAATTGGGATGAAGATGTTACAATGTAATTAACTTTTTGTTATCTTCCACTAAACAGAGTTTCGTGCCTTCAGTCAGTCTGTCGAAACTTTTTTCAGAGCACAATTTCAAAATCATTCAAGGTATCTTCCTGACTCCTGCTACATATCAAGGTACTGGCCTTGTATTGGTTTTTGATGTAATTTGTGAACTTTCTAATATTAATCATTTTACCATTTCCATGGAAACAAAATAATCATTTTGTTAAAATTTCTGTTTCCGGAGCATGCTGCTATGAGGTATCTTTCTGGTATTTGCTACGCATATCAACATAGTGGTCTTGTGGTGTTGTTTCTTTTGATGAACCTTCTTTTATGGCAGATTTGTAACCGGAGGCCCTGGGTTCAATCCTCCGTAGTGCCACTGAGTTTCGTCGGTGTGTTCTTGGGCAAGACTCTTTCCCTTAGCCTCGTCCGTCGGTGGGAACGTAAACCGGGCGATCCCGTGTATTGGTCTATCCTCCGAGCACGTTAAAGAACCATAGGAATCTATTTGATTATAAGAGTAGGGTACGGTTCCCGGCTTCCTATGTATCCTTCCCCTCTCTCTGGGTCGGCTCTAAATAACCTATACTGTGTTGATGAGCCGTTAAACAACATTCAGTTCATTTCAATTCAGTTATCAATATTTATGACTTTTCCATGAAAATAAATAATCAGTTAGTCAAAATGTTCATTTCAGGAGCATAACTACAAAACTGGTCGGGTATCTTTCTGAAACTTGCTATAAATTAAGCCAAAGGTAACCTGCGGCTCAATTCAATGCATGTACACATTTATGATGTTCTTCATGTGTTTTTGGTTACTTTTCCAGATCACTTGCATGTAGTCCCTTTAAGATATGGCATTTTTATGGAAATTTGATTTGTTTCTGGGAAATAGCCCTTCAAATCTTTTCTCCAATATATAAATTGTTAATATTAAAAGCGTATTGAATTGTCATTGAGACTTCATCAACAAAATCAAGGTCATGAAAAGAAACAAAATGTGAACCTAACCTAGCACATCATATTTCAAAACAATATTCAAGCCTCAGGATATTTATTTTCCGATTTGTTTCCACTTATTTGATATAGATCAATACCACAATAGTAGAGTCTTGTTGACCCAGTAAGCATTCAGTAAGGATTGACCATGAAGAACAAATAAATTGCAAACTTTGCTTTAAAGGGTCACACGGCAATCTTGATTTATTAAAAACCGCGGCGTCTCGTTAGTTTTCTTCATAAATTGCATTTGTTCAGTCATTATTTTTGCATTGTATTTACTCTTGATTACACATTTCACCAATAATATATTCAAACTCATATTGGAAGAACAAAGAAAGATTGAAAACACGGAATTGTATTTAAATATATGCAAGCAGGTTTAAAGAAAAAAATTATACTGGATTAATTAATTGCGACGCTAATTATACCCTCGCTTTCACAAAGTGCAGTGAGGGCTATATAGGAATCAGTTGTCCGTCACGTCACATCGCATTCCGTCATGTCCCATAACGTAACGTGACAAAACATTTTTGTCCTGTCTCAACATATTTTCATTACTTACACATAACAGCTGATGACATTATGTCCCTCTACACCACCCATTGTTGATTGCCGAATTTATTACAGAATTATGGCCCTTTGTTTGACTTAAAATTTAAGCGGGGGTATTCATCACCTTCAGCAGTGATAGTTATTTTTTGATTTGTTTCCGCTTACTTGATATAGCTCAATATCACCATACTAGAATCTTGTTGATTCAGTAAGCATTCAGTTAGCATGGATGGTGAAGGACCTTCAGTGATAGTTCTAGTATTAAAGCTTGATAGACTTTTCCCTTCTTGAAGACTCAAGAGTGCCATTTTTCCCTTTAATTTAACTGACTTCTGTTGCAATCATTCCCTCAAAAAAATAATTCCTGAGTGTATTTATGGATTCTCTCCACTCCGGCCAGAAACTGAACACTTTCTCTTATCACCTTTAACCTTGTATGGTTTCTTTTAGGCTATTTGATACAAATATTGCAATGAGGCTGGCTAGGTTGTCTGAGAACAATACAAATACGGGTCAAGAAATTACTTCCCCAGTATGCCATTTGTTTGCCTGTCGGTACATCTACATACCAATATGAAAAAAAGAAAAGAAATGTTCAGTCGAAAATGATTAGGAAGTGTTTCGGTATCGATTCTGTTTGTATTATTAACCCTAAATCATCTTGGCGCCATGCCATCCCTCCTTGTCGCAGAATGGTAAATTGAAGTAAATAATATTATTTGCATAATAATATAGACACATTGTCACAATAAAAAGTCCTCAATTTCAGAAATACATATTAAATGCGATGGCACAGTTAAACACAAATCCGTATGTTAATGTTCCAAAATGAATTAAAGAAATTTGTAGCTGTATAAAACCTCCTGGGAATATTACCAAGAAGAATGTGCATTTTCTTATTAATGAATTCACAAGTGGGTATTCACCCAGTCTGGTCTAAGGCCCTAAATCTTCATCGGATTACATTTATTCTGGATTAGTTTCTGTATTTTTATGGATGACATGTATGGCAAGCCAAAGTGTTTTTTATTTGGTGATTTCTGATGTCGGGAATTGTGTAAACGGAAATAGAATTACCGTTAACGGAAATAGAATTACCTTTAACGGAAATGCAGTTTCCGATATCGGAAATTAACAATACCGATATCGTAAAATATGCAATTTCGATATCGAAAATAAAATCTGATTTCCGATTTCGAAATTTCCGATATCGAAAATGTATATTTTGTTAACGGGAATTGTATTTGCGATATCATAAATAGGATTTTATTTTCCGTTAATGCAATTGTGTATTTCCCCGATATCGGAAATTGGTCACAGAAAATAAATGCTTCTTGAGGCGGAAGCTCTCCTAGCGAATAGTTGGGTGGTAAATAGCGAAGCCATGGCACAAAGCATGGAAGAGGCTGGCAATATGGCACTTTGTGCGATAGAAAATGCATCTATGCAGCAAGATGCAGACAACTTCGTGTTGAGTAACTTCCGAAGAAACCCAAGGACAATCTGCATATTAAATTATTTATTAGCTCTACTGATCAGAGATCAGCAGAGCTTATGCCGTGGTGCGGTGTCCGTCGTCCGTCCGTCCGTCTGTCCGTCCGTCCGTCTGTCCGTCGTTAACTTTTATTTGTAGCGACTACTCCTCTGAAACTACTGGATGGATATTCATAAAACTTTACAGAAATGTTTCCCATGAAGTCTAGTTGATCTAGCAAAAATTCATGTTGATGTGAAATCCAAGATGGCCGCCAAAGCTAAAAATAGATTTTTTAAATACAAGTTTGTAGCGAATACTTCTTGAAAACTATAAGTGATATTGATATGGGACTTTTCTAAAATTATCAGCATGACATGATGTTGGTCCTTGTCGAAAATCGTTTTGATTTGACGTTAAACATGGCTGCCAGTGGCCATCTTGTTTACATTGAGTTATATAATGAAAACTTGTAGCGACTACTCCTCTGAAACTACTTGACGGATTTTCATGAAACTTCACAGGAATGTTGCTCTTGATGTCTATTGATCCTAGCAAAATTTCAGGGTCGGCCGGAAATTCAAGATGGCCGCCACGGCTAAAAATAGATTTTCAAATACAAGTTTGTAGCGACTACTTCTTGAAAACTATAAGTGATATTGATATGGGACTTTTTCTAAATGATCAGCATGACATGATGTTGGTCCTTATCAAAAATCGTTTGATTCGACGTTAAACGTGGCTGCCAGCGGCCATCTTTGTTTACATAGAGTTATATAGTAAAAACTTGTAGCGACTACTCTCTGAAACTACTTGGCGGATTTTCATGAAACTTTACAGGAATGTTGCTCTTAATGTCTAATTGATCTAGCAAAATTTCAGATCGGCCAGAAATTCAAGATGCTGCACAGTTAAAAATAGATTTTAAAAAAATAAGTTGTAGCGACTACTTCTTGAAAACTATAAGTGATATGATATGGGACTTTTTCTAAATGATCAGCATGACATGATGGTTATCCGAGTCGAACATTATTTTGATTCGACATTAAAAATGGGTGCCAGCAAAATTTCAGGTCGGCCGGAAATTCAAGATGGCCGCCATGGCCTAAAAATAGATTTTCAAAATACAGTTTGTAGCGACTACTTCTTGAAAACTATAAGTGATATTTGATATGGGACTTTTTCTAAATGATCAGCATGACATGATGGTTATCCGAGTCGAACATTATTTTGATTCAACATTAAACATGGCTGCCAGTGGCCATCTTTATTTACATAGAGTTATATAATGAAAACTTGTAGCGACTACTCCTCTGAAACTACTGAGACGGATTTTCATGAAACTTCACAGAAATGTTGCTCTTGATGTCTTATTGATCCTAGCAAAATTTCAGGTCGGCCGGAAATTCAAGATGGCCACCATGGCTAAAAATAGATTTTCAAAATGCAAGTTTTGTAGCGACTACTTCTTGAAAACTATAAGTGATATTGATATGGGACTTTTTCTAAATTATCAGCATTACATGATCAGCATTACATGATGTTGGTCC
>JAWPHD010017165.1:0-45997 GCA_037043455.1 Cyrtodaria siliqua | reverse complement strand
GCAGTGTTCGACTGGTGTCGCTGCTGCCCAGAAGTTTATCTCCGACATCGCCACGATGCCCTACCAGCACTGCAAGATGAAGGGCTCAGGCCAGGTCAGCAACATGAAGCAGGGAAAGGTCAGTATAATGGTGTTAGATCTGTGTATTTACAACTGCAGTTTGGCTACGTACAATATTTATATCCACATTTTGGCGCACTAAAAACAAACAAGGTCTGTAGATATTGCAATGTATTTTCCCCCCTCTAAATGAGGACCTTCCACTGCGCTCCTTGTTCATGGATCCTTTAAAGTAATGAGCATATTTCCCCAGATACCCCAAAATAGTTTTCTTTCATTTAGGATACAGTTCCCCGGATCCCACAAAACGGTTTTCTTTCATTATGGCTCCCCCACAACAAAGTTGGTAGGGGAGGCATATTGATTTTGTGCTTCCCTGTCTGACTGTCTGTTTCTCTGTCTGTCTGTAGGTCTAGTCCTAACCGATGTCCGATCAATAACTAGCGAATGGTTGGACCTAGGTCCTCAAACTTGGAAGGATGGTTGATCATGACAAGTAGTTGACCCCTATTGATTTTGGGGTCACTTAGTCAATGGCAAGGTTGCGGTGACATTGACTATCAAAACGATGTCGATCATAACTAGAGAGTGGTTGGACCTAGGGTCCTCCAACTTCGAAGGATGGTTGGTATGGACACAAGTAGATGACCCCTATTGATTTTGGGGTCACTAGGGTCAAAGGTCAAGGTGCAGTGACATTGACTATCAAAACGATGTCTGATCAATAACTAGAGAGTGGTTGGACTAGGGACCTCAAACATGGAAGGATGGTTTGGTCATGACAAGTAGATGACCCCTATTGATTTGGAGTCACTAGGTCAAAGGACAAGGTTGCGGTGACATTGACTATCAAACGATGTCCAATCAATAACTAGAGAATGGGTTGGACTAGGGTCCTCCAACTTTGAAGGATGGTTGGACATGACCTAGTAGATAGACCCTATTGATTTCTTTTTTAATTTTTCTTTTTTTTTTTAAAAAAAACAAATTTTAATTTTTTTAATTTTTAATAAACTATTTTAATTTTTGTTTTTATTATTTTTTAATTTTTGCATAAAAAAGTTTTAGGGTCGGCCCCTTAAAGAAATAGGGTCGTTCGGTTACCTGAACCACACATATTTGTTTTATGTGGCCTTACTGATACAGATAGTAGATACAGTCACAAGGGATATGATTATCAAAACGATCTCAGATCAATAGGGGAAGACAGTTGGACCTAGAGTCGTCAATTATGCCTGTTCGGGCTAGTGGGGGAGCATACGTTTTTGTCCATGGGACAATAAACATTTCTAGGTTCTGATACTGATACCCAGATCCCCAAAAATAATTAACCAAATTGTTCCCCTGATGCCAAAATATATTATCAAATGTTCCACAGTTGCCATGCCTCTCTAAGAGCACCAAAAACAAAAGAGATATTTGTCAACACGTAAAGTTAAACTAAAAAAAACTACCAAGGAGGTCCTCCTAGTTGTTCTGGGGATCTGGGGAACATTGGCCAACTATATTTAAGGATCTTAAAGGATCCAGGCGATCAAAACACCTACTTTTAGAGATCTAGGTCCAATTCAAAAGGGAAATAACATTTTGGGATACTGGGTAACATAATGGTCATTATGTTAATGTATCTAAGGAACAAGAACAGGACACCCCTGGACAGCCTGGTAACCATCATATCAAATTTAAAATCCAGTATTAATATGTTTAATGAATTAATAGGATTATCCAGTTTCACCAAACTGATAATATAATATCAAATGCCTATTTGCTGCTATTTCACTTTATATAAACATGGTCAATTTATTCCATTTGTCAAAGTTTTTAGGAATTCAAGTAAAATGTTATTTTAAATATCTAATTGGATTACCTTATAATATCCTTCCTCCAGTGTTTTTAATTTCATTTTCAGAATTCAAACATGCAGGTGCATGGGTCACTCAGTTTAAAATGAGGTGTTTGTCGGGATACGCTCCTTTTGCCTCTGTTTAATCTGTTTCTGATTGTTCAATAGTATTTTTCTAAATATTTTGTCTACATACATTTCAGGATAAGAAGTTTGTCCTGACGATGGATGACCCTTGCTCCAGCACCTCGCGGACACGGTGTCTAATGTGAAGAAACCTTGTATTACAGCTGATTGTGCTCGAGACATACTCACAAGAACATTATAACAAAAACATTACTACATTTAATTGGTCGAAAGATGCTCGGAACAGAAATATATTAAAAAACATTCACTCCATTAAACAGTCGAAAAATGCTCAAACAACAAAACAATACAGAGATTATTTAACTGCTGGAATCGATTATAGCAAAATCCTTCATGAGATGGTAGATGTGTGTTTTTTTCCACAAACGAGCGGTATGCGAGTGAGTGAAAAAACAAACACGTCTACCATCGAGTGAAGGATTCCTATAATCGAAGCCAACAGTTAAATAATCCACTTATTACATTTTCAATCAGTTTATGTTGATTCAAACCAAATATTATTCGCTTATTGAACGTTATCGCAGATGGATGTTGGACGTCGGCAACCATTTTATTGACGTCACGTCACTGTTAGATATTTTTTTTGTTCGGAGTTAGTTATTAATATTTGGCGATATGATATTTCTTTCACTGAGAATCAATCTTTCATCCATATAATGTAAAAAACAACATCATTGTGTAACACGGGCTGATCCAAAAAATACAGGTGTTTGGAAGGTTTTATGCTATTTTAATAAAAACTGTTTTAGTGGGGACACTGTCCATATCATCATAAGGTTTTAGATTTTAGCAACCCCTTTCCACCTCACCCTGGATCTACCCCTGAATTGATACTTTTACTAATTGTGATGTATTTTGAGCATTTTGTGTTTTGATTCACTACAATTTGTGGTAAAATAAAATTATTCTGGACATAACTTCAAACAAATAAAATTACTCTTTTCATAACGTTGAACCAGAGATCTAAAACCTCTGTTTAAACATACTTTAAATATATAAATAGTGTCACTTTGAACATATAGAATTATTCTGGACATAACGTTGAACAAATAAACTTATTCTGGACAAAACTTTGAACATAATCCCGATATAAAACAACCCATATTCATTCTTTCACTGTTATCACTCACCGAATTTCATACATTTTACAGACGATGCATTTTATTTTTTGGTAGAAAATTGAAAAACGCATTAGTAATGTTTTAAAAATAATGTCATTGTAACGTAAAATTATTTGCAGGTCATCAGAATTTCATTTGAATAAAATATCCACAAACAAAAAATACCCTTAAAATGTGCTCGTTATTTCTAGGAATGTGATCTCTGAATATGTTCAGCTAGACTATTCAAAGAATGAAAAGCGACCTTGCTCAGCTTAATAGCTCACCTTTACTGAAGGCTTAGCTGAGCCGTTGTATTCATCCCTCATTTGTCATCAGTCCCCTTACTAAGATTGTGTTTAAACCAAAACCATTCTAGATCTGTAGTTTCACAGTTTATGGGTTGCCGAGATGTCCGTCCGTCCATGGTCTGTTAACTTTTACCCCGTTAAGACGATAAGGCCTTCATTTTCCTTCTGATATGTACCTTACTTAGCCAGATTGATATCAATGAAAACAAGCTAGACTGGACCAGTAACACCATTGATTTAGTTGATATGGTCTTCGTTTTTGATCTGATCTTTACCTGGGATGAAAATTGTCATATAGAGCCCTGTCTTTACTAAGAGTAGCCAGATTGTTGATATCATTGAAAGCACGGACACGTTAGAAAACCAGCTAGATAGGAAATGTAAAACCTGATTATGGCCCTTGATTTAGTTAACTATTCCACAGTTTACCTTTTTAAGACGATAGGACCTTCATTTAATGATTTTTCATCTGATCTTTACCTAACGAGGCCTGATTGTGGTTTTCAATGAAAGCGCAGACAAGGAAATTCCACGAAAACCAGGTTTTCCATTTGAAATGTTATAACACTACCGGTAAGATGAAAACGAGGTAACAAAAGTTTTTTTCTACAAAGAAAACTCAGCAAATTACATCAATGAAGTAGTTGAAGTTTTTGTATTAAAGTGATATAAACAGTGTACAATAAAGAATAAATAGAATGACATGTGAATCACAAACATAAATGTATACACATGAGGACTAAAGAAAGAATGTATTGTTACTAAGGCAAATATAAGCTACATGCACAGCCAGTTTCGTTGAAATATCTCATATAAGTGATCGGAAATCGTTTTCCTATTTTTAGTAACAGGGACCTTGACCTTGACCCCAGTGACCTCAAATGCAATCCCAAGCTTCCTTTCCATACAGCAAGTTTCGTTCTAATATCTCATTCCTTAATTAAGATCAGCAGAGGTTATGCCGTAGTGCATCGTCCGTCTGTAAAAATATTTTTTGTGGTGACTATTCCTAAAACTACTTGACGGATTTTCATGAAACTTCACAAGAATGTTGCTCTTAATGTCTCTTTGATCCTAGCAAAAATTCAGATCGGCTGGGAATTCAAGATGGCCACCACGGTTAAAAATAGATTTTACAAATGCGATTTTGTGGTGACTACTTCTCAAAAACCGTAAGTGATTTTAATTTGGAACCTTTACCAAAATGACTGGCACGACATTTTGATTGGATGTAAAACATGGCTGCCAGTGGCCATCTTTGTTTACATAGAGTTATATAGGAAAAACTTGAGGCGACTGCTCCTCTGAAACTACCTGATGGAACTGCATGGAACTTGACAGGCATGTTGCTTTTGATGCCTAGTTGATCAAAATTCTGGTCCGTAAGAAATTCAAGATGGCCGCCAGTGCTAAAAATAGATTTTAAAAATGCAACTTTGTGGCAACTACTTCTCAAAACTCATAAGTTATATTGAATTGGAGCCTTCACCAAAATTACCGGTGCAACATGTACTTGGTCCTAACCAAGGTTCATTTCGATTCCATGTCAACCATTGCTGCCGGTGGCCGTCTTTGTTTACATAGAGTTATATAGGAAAAACCTGCGGAAAAACTTGAAAGCTATAAGTGATATTGATATGGGACTTTTTCTAAAATGATCATCATGACATGTTTCTGGTCCTTGATGAAAATTATTTTGATTTGACATTAAACATGGCTTCCAGCGGCCATCTTTGTTTACACAGAAGTATATAGTAAAAACTTGTAGCGACTACTCTGTAACTACTTGACATATTTTCATGAAACTTCACAGGAATGCTGATCAAAACCTATCAGTAGATCGTGAACCCAGTGACCCCAAATACAATCCCAAGCTTCCTTTCAATATTAGCTAAATACCCTGCAAATTTCATCACAATATCTCATTTTTAACAAACATTATTAAGCGGAAACTGTTTTTCTATTTTTAGTAACAGTGACCTTGAACCCAGTGACCCTAAATGCAATCCTAAGCTTTCTTTCCATATAAACTACCTACCCTGCATTTTCATTTATCTCATTCCTAACAAAAGTTATTGAGGGGAAAGCGTTTTCTATTTTTAGTAAGTGACACCTTGACCTTGAGCCCGTCAATTCCGCCCGTAGGCCCGCCCGCCTCTCGTTCCTAACAAAAGTTATGGAGCGGAAGCTGTTTTATCTATTTTTAGTAACAGTGATTTTGAACCTAGTGACCCAAATGCAATCTCAAACTTCCTTTCCGTATAAGCTACCCTGCATTTTCATATATCTCATTCCTAACAAAAGTTATTGAGGGGAAACCGTTTTCTATTTTTAGTAAGTGACACCTTGACCTTGACCCCGTCAATTCCAAACTTCCTTTCCATATAAGCTACCTACCCTGCAAGTTTCATCGCAATACCTCATTCCTAACAAAAGTTTTTGACGCCGCAGGCACGCACGCCCGCCTCTCGTTCCTAACAAAAGTTATGGAGCGGAAACTGTTTTATCTTTTTTTAGTAACAGTGATTTTGAACCCAGTGACCCAAATGCAATCCCAAACTTCCTTTCCGTATAAGCTACCTACCCTGCATTTTCATATATCTCATTCCTAACAAAAGTTATTGAGAGGAAACCTTTTTCTATTTTTAGTAAGTGACACCTTGACCTTGACCCCGTCAATTCCAAGCTTCCTTTCCATATAAGCTACCTACCCTGCAAGTTTCATCGCAATACCTCATTTCTAACAAAAGTTATTGAGCGGAAACTAGGAGTTTGACGTGGCAGGCACGCACGCCCGCAGGCCCGCCCGCCAAACGACATACCCCAATCTATAATAAATTAAATCACTGGGGTCAACTATAACCTAACCTTGGAGGTAACAATATATAATGTTTTTATGTGAAGACTCATTACCGACTTCTACGAACTAATGAATCGTAAGCCAGTGCCATTTAAGTTTTGCATGGAGCAACTTGTTACCATTCAGTATTAACCCGCTACATATATATAATGGAATGTTCTTTCTTAAATTAAGACCATTCCAGTACAAAGGTGAGTTTTGAGGAAAATGACTGATCAGCAGATGGACATTGTAAACATTACTCGCAGGCTGATCTGGGTTCAAAATGGACGCAACGGCTATTATAGTCGTGCTTAGCGGGTTAAGGGTTAAATTGCAAAATCACAGTCATTGGGGTCGGTCAGAAATGGCCCCAGCCTGGTGCAACATGATTTTATATAGATACATGCAAATTTATAGGCGGTGCGTCAGAATTAATACAATTATTTTATCCCAGAAACTGCTTAGACAATTACAGTTATTTTTGTGTCAAACATGCCTCAATCTCAGTAGATCACTTGATGTTAAATATATATGTATTAAAGAAACATCTGGAACGAATGAGACTATTGCAGTTATGATTGTTATGGGGTATCTAACTTTCATGGAAACTCAATCGAACAAATTGTAAAAATAAAGTTCTTGAGCGTGGTGGGGGTGTAAACATGGCCACGCCGGACACATGCTTTTATACAGAGCTAAATTTCATCAGTAGAAATCTCTATGTCGGTGGATTGTAGTTTTATAGCTAGATAACCCATGTTTATCGCAGACGTTCATTGTTTATCGCAGACGCGTTCATTTCGGTTATGGAAAAAAGGAAATAGAGAAGAGATTGTTTCATAGTATGTGTATATATAATTAACTTATATATACTACGACACCATCTCTTCTTCCCTATCCCTGTTTCCATTATTGATGTTTATGGGTCAGTCTTGAACACACCACGACATCGTGTATTATAGCATACACAGATACCGGTTTAAAAAAAAAGAAAAAAAAAGTCTTATATTCTATTAAATACTGTTTTTTAAACCGGTATCTGTGATATCATAGACATAGATACCATTGATGTCTATGATTGTATACACCTAAAAGATAAAAACCGGTTAAAGACCGGATCTCAAAATCTTCAATAACCGTACTGTAGGCCATTAAGCAAATTAGGCACAGTGGGAGTGGCTTATCTACTGGTCAGTGGCTGCTGTTTGCGGTAAACATAAACACATGTGGTATGGGAGCAATAAACGATGAAGAAGAGGTAATCTCTCTAGGCAATTATCTATTACCCATTAATAAGTTGAATTATAAACTTAGGAGTGTGTCCCTAATCGACTCTAATAAAAAAACACCTATATAATATTTACCTTTTATTACCATCTAGATTCTTAAGAACTTCTTTTTTTTCCACAAATAATTCCAGGGAGTACGTTATAACGTACCCTGATAATTCGTAATTTTAGAAAAAACAACACTTTTGTATACATGTATAAAATGTTTTCATCAGGGCTTGTCGCAAACAATATGCCTTCTTGAAAATGTAATATCACTCCAGGGATTTATTTATACACATCATTGAATCTATGCTAATTGCAGGAAGATGCCATTTCTATTCATAGGGTATTTTAAGGAAAATAAGTCAATTTCTTTATAAATGAATTATTTTTATATACATATGTACCGTACTTGCATTTGTTTTAAAATCAGTTTTAAAATCATATTTTAATGAAAATTAAGAGACAACTGTTTCAAAGTCATAGTAGATTTTTGGGTTATAAAACTGACTGAATAACAAACATACAAAATACCTATCTTAGTACCCACGCTTAGTGCATGGTTACATCAAGCCCTGATGGTTACCAGTAACCTATAGGCACTATGTGCACATAATCTGATGAGTCTTGAAAGATAGTCTTCCTAAATACGCCTACTTCAATGCGGGTGCCATGGACACCAACTTGTTAAATACATACATGGTAACAGGTCGGAGCTATATCTTAGTAGTAATTCATCTATTCATAGTTTTGATAGAGCATCATCAAAAAAAATCTGACCAATCGGTGACCACAAATAAAACATACCAATACATTCTGGTAGGTAAACTCGGTCTTTATACTTGTTGTTCAACCAAGTTTACTGTTAAAATTAAGGTATCTACAATGTGATTCTTTTAAAACCCTACATATGTCATGCACATTCGTGCTAATTGATTCAATATATGTATCTTTCAAAATCAAAATCTTGAATATTATCGTATTTTAACTCTGCCAAAAAAAAATATTTTACTATAGAACCTAAGGATAAAAACCGAGTAACACAATTTTTATCACCTACTGAAAATAAGATAAAATCTCAACATCTCTGCAAAAGAAATGTATGAATTAGGTTGAAGCTGTCACAGGATGACCTTAGTGGTTGGGCTAACTCCGGAAAGAATCAATGACGGTGAATGCATTTTTACATAAGTTTAATGCAACTTTTAAAATATGTTTAATATATATACAATTATCTAAAAAAACAAGCGAATACACAAATGAACTATGAAAAGAATGTTCTCCTGAACGTTTAAGACGTTCTTAGTATTGTTATAAATACTGAATGTCTAAGACACTAAAGTGTTGTTAAAGCTATAACAATGTTGATCTAGCGCGATAACTGTGATGCGCGAGAGCTCGTGAAGATGATGATGCGCGAATTCAATGGATGATTGTCATCAAATGCCTTCTGTAAGGGTTGATGACGCGATGCAATGATAGTTAACCTCCACTGAGATTGTGAGTGATATTCCTCCAGTGAGGATTGGTAACGGGCCCACCTTGTGTCCCGGGGGTTGTCGCTAGTAAAACCTGGCTGCGCAGGTACGGGGACCGTCTCCACCGCTTGTAAACGTTAATCGTGGAAGCTTAGCTCCACTCCTGGATATCCAAACCTAGATGGCTTACTCCAACCCTGGATGGCTTATATCCTGGATGGCTTAGATCCACACCTGGATGGCTAATATCCAACCCTGGATGGCTTAGGCTGTAATTATACCTACGTTTTAGATGTCGGTTGACAAACATAACAATCTTGCATAATTATCATTACCCAAACAAATCATTATTCAATCAATATATGTAAGCTGTACTAATGATGAGTAGCAATGTATACATATTCTACAACGCCATGTATACGCTATGTACGTCGCTGTTAATCAATGCCCCTAATACATGTAATATAAACATGATCAAATTACTCATATATTACACTCACTGAGTTATGCATGCACGCATGTCAACTAATGACCACCTTATACAACGCTATGCATATGCGTCGAACATTTATTCTTGTCACAAATCTCATTGTTAACTAATGTTAACAATCGTGTATTACAATCACTGAGTTATACGCCAACGTTAACTAATGCACCTATTATCCACTGTTATCAAATTAATATTGTTTTACAATTAATGATCAATTACAATAATAACATCTAATAAAGTAACTTCAAAATCATATGCTAGTCTAAAGTTATGTTTGAGAAACATCAATGCTAACCGGATGTCGTAACCGCCAAACAAGATGGCGCCGCCCACTGAATACAAATGTACGATAAAAGTTTAATAAAACTACTAACCACATGTTGCCTATGAATTTTGCCGTCCAATCTCTGTTCCAACAAAGTACTATTGATCATCCCGGCGAGAGCTAGAAGACAATGGGTTTTATAGCAAACATTACGCCCAAATCATTATTTCCCCCGTTCAGTCCGTGACAAACGTGGCTAAATCTACAGTATTGAATCTACACGAGAGGCCCCTTATACAATTTTGCCGTTTTTAAGGAAAATATACCTATACGTTTACATGCATTAGCACAAAACTAAACTTATGACACGGCCTCTCTGGCGGCCACTTAAAATGTGCACGCTTTTACGTGTTACATGGATCGATCATGAATATTGTGAAATTGTTTCAACTCGAACAATAGATTTGGGTGTAACCGATAACTTACAAGAGCTATGTACGACCAGTACGCTCTACCCGTGACATTTTGTGACAGAAGCGGACAGTGACCAGTCGTCATTCGAGAGTCATAGTCGATAATTGATGTGACGTGATCAAAGACAAAAACTCATCTGATAATGCAGGTTTTCAAGTGCCGTAAAGCAAAAAAACGTAGGGATAAAGTAGGGCTCCAAATTCAAATTTGTTTGTATGCCATATTGAAAAAAAAGTAGGGGAAATAGGGATTTTCATTGCAAAAAGGTAGGGGTAAATAAGGGATTTGTATACCTGTTTCCAGACAATTAGCTTCCACGAAATATACTCACATGCCAGGAACGTCTGCTGTAGTATGTTTTCATCTGCCTTCTTCAACAGAAAATGTCGACCTCTTAAATACGTGTAGCCAATGAATGTGACATTGCTGCTGAGTAAGAATAGAGCCTCAACATGGAAACAGAACCTGCAGACATAGTGGCATTGAAGTGCACACACTCTGGAAAGATATCTTAAAAAGTGTGTGTTGAATTGTTATTGACTACATTACTTCTTTTTATGTACCGACCCCTCCACCCCTTTTTATGTCCCTCCCCCACCACCCCACCCCTATTGTTTAATTCTTCTGATCTTCAGCTATTTTGAATATAAACAGAGGGAAATAAGGCTGAAATCAAACAAGTAGGGAAAGTAGGACCAATTTGAAAGCTTGGAAATTGATCATTCTGCAATTTTATGAAAACCTTTCAACAAAAGGAGTGTTCCATATTGTACTACTGTTCAGTAATTGGTTTACAAACTTCCATTTACCTACATCTTACATCTAAGTTAACGCAAATTGAACTGTCAACTTTGCATATGCAGTCTAACATTTTATCCCAACATTTGGCTGAATTCTATGCTTTGGCTTATCAGCCCCTAATCATCACCCCTGCTGCTCTGACCACCACTTGAGGAAACTGATATCCCTAATGAAATACTATATACAGTATTTGCAAAGGGTAATAGGTTACAGAGGTTCATTTGTACACCGATTGTTTTAACTGAGGATTGTTAATATGTATTTTATTGTATTTAATAGATCATATTGCTCTAATTCAAAATAAAAAAGTAGCAACATATTCACTTGGTTAAAAGGGAAAGACAAATGTGTGAAAAACATGGCAAGGCATTCTATGTTTAGTATTCTACATTTCCTTGTTTTGCTTATGCTGAAAATTATGATGTGTTTAAAAGTTAAGACTGGTCCTCGATAACTGGGGCTTTTTTAATGCTGTAATATTGTTTCACGCGATTAACCTTTTTTGATAGTGAAATAGATTACTACGCAATACACTCTTCCATCGGTTGTTTTTCTTACAAACAAACTATTCCTGTATGTATTCCTGTGATTTATAGGTCGTCATACTGCTTTTTGCTATACTTTTTCATAATAGCACCTAAATTAGTGATATCATCGGAACTGGGAATATGATACTATTTATTTGAAGTCCCTATTCCGCCATCAACAGTCAAATTGTACAACATAATTAGCTGTGTGAAGTTGGCTCTGAGATCGTAGATCGACATTCAAGCTGGGTTTTCAATGTCAAGCTAGCTCTGAATACAGAGCTGGGTCTGAATTTTGAGCTGGCTCTGAGATCGATATTCGTTTTAAACGTACACCAAGGCATTATGAATGCAGAGCTGGATTTGAATACAGAGATGGCTCTGAGATTGATATTCGGTTAAACTTATAAGAACGCATACTAAATACAGAGCTGGGTTTGAATTTCGAGCTGGCTCCGAGATCGATATTCGTTGTAAACGTACATCAAGGCATTATGAATGCAGAGCTGGGTTTGAATACAGAGATGGCTCTGAGATCGATATTCGTTATAAACATACACAAAGTCGAATGCAGAGCTGTGTTTGAATTTCGAGCTGGTTCTGAGATCGATATTCGTTATAAACATACACTAAGGCATTATGAATGCAGAGTTGGGTTTGAATGCAGAGCTGGCTCTGAGATCGATATTGGTTTTAAACTTATACCGAGTCATTCTGAATGCAGAGCTGTGTTTGAATACAGAGCTGGCTCTGAGATCGGTATCGGTTTCAAACATACACAAAGTCATTTTGAATGCAGAGCTGGGTTTGAATTTCGAGCTGGCTCTGAGATCGATATTGGTTTTAAACTTATACCGAGTCATTCTGAATGCAGAGCTGTGTTTGAATACAGAGCTGGCTGTGAGATCGGTATTGGTTTCAAACATACACAAAGTCATTTTGAATGCAGAGCTGGGTTTGAATTTCGAGCTGGCTCTGAGATCGATATTCGTTTTAAACATACAACAACGCATTTTGAATATCGAGCTGAGGTTGAATTTGAGCCGGCTCTGCGATTGATATTCGTTTAAAACATATACCAAGCTATTTTGAATAACGAGCTGGATTTGAATTTCGAGCAGGCTCTGAGATCTATATTCGTTTTAAACATACACCGAGTCATTTTGAATGCAGAGCTGTGTTTGAATACTGAACTGGCTCTGAGATCGATATTCGTTTTAAACATACACAGTCATTTTGAATGCAGAGCTGGGTTTGAATTTCCAGCTGGCTCTGAGATCGATATTCGTTTAAAACGTGAACCAAGTCATTTTGAATATCGAGCTGGGTTTGAATTTCGAGCTGGCTCTGAGATCGGTATTCGTCTTAAACGTATAACAAGCCATTTTGAATATCGAGCTGGGTTTGAATTTCGAGCTGGCTCTTTGCATGGAGGGTCAAGGTCACACCCACATTTGCTTTGTCACGTTTCGATGTACCACCCACCACGATACAACTATAAGCAAAGTTTGAAAGGTCTAGTGCATACAGTTTGTGAAATAGTGACCTAAACGCAAAAGTCTGTCCTTTACTTGGAGAGTCTCAAGGTCACTTCCACATTTGCTTTGTGACGTTGCGATGTACCACCCAAGATACAACTATATGTAAAGTTTGAAAGGTCTAGTGCATACAGTTTGTGAGAAAACGACCTAAACGCAAAACTTGAATGTTGACGCGGCCGCCGCCGCCACTGCCGCCGGCAAAGCAACACCTATGTCTCTTTTTTTCTTCGAAAAGGCGAAACAAATACGAGTTTCGACTGGGGGGTGAGATGGGGGTGGCGAACACAACTATAGATGTAAGAATTGACCAAAACAACACAGAAATGGGGGGGGGGGGGGGGGGGTGTTAACATAGTAAGAATTGACCACATAATTATGTAAAAAAAAAAAGAAGAAGAAAATTGGAGTGTGGAGGAGGGAGGGGGTGGTGGACGGGATTGAGGGTGGGAGTCAACATAGGTTTATGTGTAAGAATTGACCAGAACAACACAGAAATATCTATAAAAAAACATAAATAAAAAGAATTTGTAGGGTTGGTGGGCCGTGGGGGGTAGGGGGAGGATGGATGGCAACATAGCTATGTGTAAGAAGTGACCATAAATAACACTGAAATGTAACATAACCTATTTAAAAACATGTTTCGAGTGGGTGGTGTAGGCTGGCGGTGAAGGCGTGGGGTGGGATGTGGGGGTGGCAACATAGCTATATGTGTAAGAATTGACCAAAACAACACAAAAATATGTAACAATAAATAAAACAAGAGGGCCAAGATGGCCCTATATCGATCACCTGAGTAATTGTCCATTATCGAACTTCTTCGAAATCTTATGATCATATACAATCTGTGCAAGTTTGGTTAAGATTGTCCGAGAAATGTGGCCTCTGTTGTTTACCAACATTGATATAAAGACACTGACAAAGTTTGGTAAAGATCAAAGACAAAATGAAGGTGTAACCTCTGGGGCATGGCCAAATGTGACCCAAGGGCTACATGTAATATAGGAGAGCTGTGTGCCTTGTGGTTTCAGAAAGAGAAGATTTTTTAAGTTTTTCCCTATACAAGTCTATGTAAAACATATGACCCCTGGGGCAGAGCCGTCACCAGTTTAATAAACTTGGTAAAGGACCATAAGCGCATAGTAAATGCAAAATATTAAACCTCTGGCTCTTGCAGTTTCAGAGAAGAAGATTTTTTTAATTTTTCCCTATACAAGTCTATGTAAAACTGTGATCGCGGGGGCGGGGCCAAATGTAACCCCAGGGTCACCATTTGAACAAACTTGGTAAAGGACCATAATCTTATAGTAACTGCAAAATATTAAACCTCTGGCTCTTGTTCTTTCAGAGAAGAAGATTTTTAAAAAAAATCCTATATAAATCTGTGTAAAACTGTGACCCCCGGGGCGGGGCCAAATTTGACACCAGGGTCACCATTTGAACAAACTGGGTAAAGGATCATAAGCTTGTAGAAAATGCAAAATATTGAACATCTGGCTCAAGCAGTTCCAGAGAAGATTAGATTGTTTAAGTTTTTCCCTATACAAGTCTATGTAAAACATGTGACCCCTGGGGTGGGGTCAAATGTAACCCTAGCGTCACCATTTGAACAAACTTGGTAGAGGACTATAAGCTTATAGCAAATGCAAAATATTGAACATCTGGCTCAAACAGTTTCGGAGAAGAAGATTTTTTAAGTTTTTCCCTATACAAGTCTATGTAAAACCTGTGACCCCTGGGGCGGGGCCAAATGTAACCCCAGTGTCACCATTAGAACAAACTTGGTAAAGGACCATAATCTTATAGTAAATGCAAAATGTTAAACCTCTGGCTCTTGTAGTTTCAGAGAAGAAGATTTTTTAAGTTTTTCCCTATACAAGTCTATGTAAAACTGTGACCACCGGGGCGGGGCCAAATGTGACCCCTGGGTCACCATTTGAACAAACTTGGTAGAGGACCATAAGCTTATAGCAAATGCAAAATATTAAACCTCTGGCTCTTGCAGTTTCAGAGAAGAAGATTTTTTAAGATTTTCCCTATACATGTCTATGCAAACCATGTGATCCTTGGGGCGGGGTCAAATGTGACCCGGTGGCCAAATGTAACCCCAGTGTCACCATTAGAACAAACTTGCTCAAGGACCATATACTTATAGTAAATGCAAAACATTAAACCTCTGGCTCTTGTAGTTTCCGAGAAGAAGATTTTTTATTTTGTTTTCCTATATAAGTCTATGTAAAACTGTGACCCCTCGGGGCGGGGGACAAATTTGACCCCAGGGTCACCATTTGAACAAACTTAGTAGAGGACCATAAGCTGATGCTACATGTAATACATGAAAGCTCTGTGCCTTGTGGTTTCAGAGAAGAAGATTTTTTAAAGTTTTTTTCCTATATGTCTATATGAAAAACATGCAAAATCTCAATATACAAACTTTGGATCCCCGGGGCACGGCCATTTTTGACCCCGGGGACTTTATTTGAACAAACTTGATAGTGTAGGCGTTGGCGATCATTTTAAAAGAAAAACTGTTGAAATCTGTCATGCGGTTCTGGAGAAGAAGATTTTTTAAGGTTTCGATTATATATGGCAATGGCGGCCATCTTGGATGTCGCGCTGACCTAATTTTAACAAATCTAAAAAGCATTCATCTAAGGATCATCCATGTGAAGTTTAGTCAAAATTAGCCAAGCGGTTTCTGAGGAGAAGTCGTTTGAAGAAAAGTTAACGACGACGACGGACGGACGACGGACGCAGAGTGATCCCAATAGATCACCTTGAGCCTTCGGCTCAGGTGATCTAAAAAGGCGTGGGGGTGGGGGACGTGGAGGAGGGAGCCCATGCCCCAATATGGGTGAAGAATGGGTATGTTGTGAGTTCTTAAATTAAACGGATACATCATTCTTTATACAAACTAGTTTTCAATTTTTTCAAGATATTGCGCATTGGCTACATGTGATGTTATAATTGTTATTGATGTTATGAAACAGGAAAAATAATCCGAGTAAACATCATGCGGATGAGATTACATCTAGGATTGACAATGCAAGTATACAGGAACACAAGGTATTGTCGGTAAGTGTTGTTGAAGTGTTATGTATTGTCGTGCAGTGGTGTAGATATGAACAGCATTGTCATTACATCCGAGCGATTCGGGGTATAATCATCACATCCTATTCATAATTGACAGTAATTCATTAAGAACAACAATATTCGTCATACAATTATTATTAAATCATTGTTTCATAGTTTGTATATTTAACTCCTATTGAAATCGTTAAATGTTGTATTTTCCCCCCGACTAAACCAACAACGATCGACCATCCTGTAACACTATATTTAATAATAATAATAATAATAAATATTATTATTATTATTATAGTTACAATCATACTTAATGCTTTTTATAGAGGGTTATACATAATTAGTTGCAAATAAGTCTTACATGGGGCCCTCTATTATGTGGTTGTGTGAAGTTTGCTATGAGATCGAAGATCGTAGATCGACATTCAATATCGAGCTGGGTTTTCAATGTCGAACTAGCTCTCGGAGACCGATATTAGGTTAAACTTATAAGAAGGCAAAGTGAATACAGAGCTGGGTTTAAATTTCGAGCTGGCTCTGAGATCGATATTCGTTGTAAACGTACACCAAGGCATTCTTAATACAGAGCTGGGTTTGAATTTCGAGCTGGCTCTGAGATCGATATTCGTTTTAAACGTACACCAAGGCATTCTTAATACAGAGCTGGGTTTGAATTTCGAGCTGGCTCTGAGATCGACATTCGTTTTAAACAACATACAACAACCAATTTTGAATATCGAGCTGGGTCTGAATTTCGAGCTGGCTCTGAGATCGATATTCGTTTTAAACATACACCAGGCCATTTTGAATATCGAGCTGGATTTGAATTTCGAGCTGGCTCTGAGATCATATTCGTTCAAACGTGAACCAAGTCATTTTAAACATCGAGCTGGGTTCGAATTTCGAGCTGGCACTGAGATCGGTATTCATTTTAAACGTATAACAAGTCATTTTGAATATCGAGCTGGGTTTGAATTTCGAGCTGGCTCTGAGATCGATATTCGTTTTAAACATACACCAGGCTATTTTAAATATCGAGCTGGATTTGAATTTCGAGCTGGCTTTGAGATCATATTCGTTTAAACGCGAACCAAGTCATTTTAAATATCGAGCTGGGTTCGAATTTCGAGCTGGCACTGAGATCGGTATTCATTTTAAACGTATAACAAGCCATTTTGAATATCGATCTGGGTTTGAATTTTGAGCTGGCTCTGAGATCGACATTCGTTGTAAACATACAACAACGAATTTTGAATATCGAGCTGGGTTTGAATTTCGAGCTACTTCTGAGATCGATATTCGTTTTAAAAATACACCAATCCATTTTGAATATCGAGCTGGATTTGAATTTCGAGCTGGCCCTGAGATCGATATTCGTTTTAAATGTTCACTAAGTCATTTTCAATATCGAGCTGGGTTTGAATTTCGAGCTGGCCTGAGATCGATATTCGTTTTAAACGTATAACAAGGCATTTTGAATGCAGAGCTGGGTTTGAATTTCGAACTGGCACTGAGATCGATATTAGTTTTAAACGCATAAAAAGGCATTTCGAATACAGAGCTGGGTTTGAATTTCGAGCTGGCTCTGAGATCGATATTAGTTTTAAACATATAACAAGGCATTTTGAATTTCTGGCCGATCTGAAATTTTGCTAGGATCAATTCGACATTAAGAGCAACATTCCTGTAAAGTTTCATGAAAATCCACCAAGTAGTTTCAGAGGAGTAGTCGCTACAAGTGTTTACTATATAACTCTATTTAAACAAAGATGGCCGCTGGCAGCCATGTTAAACGTCGAATCAAAACGATTTTTGACAAGGACCAACATCATGTCATGCTGATCATTTTAGAAAAAGTCCCATATCCATATCACTTAGAGGTTTCAAGAAGTAGTCGCTACAAACTTGTTTTTTGAAAATCTATTTTAGCCTTGGCGGTCATCTTGAATTTTCGGCCGACCTGAAGTTTTGCTAGAATCAATTAGACATCAGGAGCAACATTCGTTCGAAGTTTCATGGAAATCCGTTGAGTAGTTTTGGAGGATTAGTCGCTACAAGTTTTCATTATATAACTCTATGTAAACAAAGATAGCCGCTGGTGGCCATGTTTAACATCGCATCAAAATAATTTTCGACAAGGATCAGCATCATTCCATACTGATCATTTTAGAAAAAGTCCCATATCAATATCAATTATAGTTTTCAAAAGGGACTCACTACAAACTTGTTTTTCAAAAATATATTTTTAGCTGTGGCGGCCATCTTGAATTTTTGACCAACTTGAAATGTTGCTAGGATCATTTAGACATCAAGAGCAACATTCCTGTGAAGTTTCATGGAAATCCGTTGAGTAGTTTCGAGTCGCTACAAGTTTTTACTAAATAACTCTATGTAAACAAAGATGGCCGCTGCCAGCCATGTTTAACGTCGAATCAAAACGATTTTCGACAAGGACCAACATCATGTCATGCTGATCATTTTAGAAAAAGTCCCATATCAATATCACTTATAGCTTTCAAGTTTTTCCGCAGGTTTTTCCTATATAACTCTATGTAAACAAAGATGGCCACCGGCAGCAATGGTTGACATGGAATCGAAATGAACCTTGGTTAGGACCAAGTACATGTTGCACCGGTAATTTTGGTGAAGGCTCCAATTCAATATAACTTATGAGTTTTGAGAAGTAGTTGCCACAAAGTTGCATTTTTAAAATCTATTTTTAGCACTGGCGGCCATCTTGAATTTCTTACGGACCAGAATTTTGATCAACTAGGCATCAAAAGCAACATGCCTGTCAAGTTCCATGCAGTTCCATCAGGTAGTTTCAGAGGAGCAGTCGCCTCAAGTTTTTCCTATATAACTCTATGTAAACAAAGATGGCCACTGGCAGCCATGTTTTACATCCAATCAAAATGTATTAAGTTTCATGAAAATCCATTCAGTAGTTTCAGAGGAGTAGTCGCTACAAAAAAAAGTTTACGGACAGACGGACGGACGCCGCACCACGGCATAAGCTCTCTGATCTCTGATCAGTAGAGCTAAAAATAATATAAATAATTTGATCCAATCAATAATTTTTAAATTTGTTTTTTAGCATGGTCTTTGACATTCCCTTTGTTATGCGTACAGTTGCGAATCATATATAATAATTGGAATTGTGGCATGGTCGCTGGCATTATTTTTTTGTATTTGCACAGTTGAAAATCATTTAACTGAAAATAACACCTGACTGGTACATTCTATCTATCAGTTATCGGAAGTTAGAGTATGATAACATAGTGAAGTAAGAAGTACGCGCATCTCGATGTTTAAATCAGCCTTAACTCAATGAGGGCAGACTCTATTACTGCTGATGTATTAAATATTCTATATAGTAAATTACAGAACAAACTAGCCTACCTATATTTGTATTAGTTTTTTCCCTCTCATGCATTAAACAAGGTTTCAAATGAAACGGGTATATGTCTGTATATGATACACTATGTTATACAACATTTTGGCTCTCATTTCTTGAGAATTGCGTTTCACATACATAATAATAACCAGGTATGTGCACAGTTCCTATACTGTATATAATAACCAGGTATGTGCACAGTTTCTATACTGTGTACATGTATATTTGTATTTCTTTTAAACTTCAATTAAACAATATAAAGATATATTAGTAATAGTTTAGATAATATTGCACATGCATGTTAATGTTTCTAGAATAAAAGTGAAACAACCGTAATAAAACTGTACAGCAATACTTTGTTAATAAAACTGACACATGTGTGTAATCTCTGTGCAATCTAATACTCCTGCTTGTCAGAGCTAGCCCCTCATTTATGATGACCCCTTTGCTGTGAAAGTTGTTTTGATAATTTAACGAATTATTTACAGTAGGGTGTTAATCAGATTCTTGAAAACTGGTGAAAACTCAAAACTCTGGCATAAAATGCTGGACTGTATGGAAGAATCTTCCTCAAACGGGTTATCGATGAGTCGCCAGATTTTTACATGGAGCGTATAGGGGGAAATTTCATTATTGTTTAATATTAGAAATTCTATAAATATGATTGCTGAGGTGCAAACGGTTTCTTAAAATACAATTGATTATCTTTATTTTGATATAAGTTTCATATTTTTATGTTAAAAGGATTTTGGTCTGTTTTCGAGTTTAAATACACCATCTAGTGTCCTTATATGTTCCATATAAAATTCTTAAAATATGTCGAACATGTGTTTTTTTAATTGTAAATATATCGCATAATGACGAAACTGAAGCCTTAGGTCCAAACGGTTCTAAATAGGTGAAACACTAATCTTTATTTTGATATAGTTTTTTTTGTTAATGACACTAGTTATAGATGGTCTGTTTTACAAGCAAAGATAGCATTTTTTTTTAAAATTATTAATTGTAGTTGTTGTTGTTGTTGTTTGCGATAATCACATTAAGCAGACGACGCGGAGAAAAATATATACTGACGAGATAAAGAAACGCCTCATCGGGAATTTCCGCTATATATTGTATGTACACTATGCTGCTGTTAATCGAATGGTACATGGCTACGTAAGACCTTTCTTTTCGGAAAAAATACTAAAACAACACAGAACAAAGCAAATAGTATTTCTTCAAAGTTTGATTATTGGCAGAGTATCTGTTTGGCTCAAGCATGTGAGCAAACTTAGGATGCAAATTTCTGCAAACTCTTTACGTTAAATACAGTACTAAAATAGTCAATTTTTCAAAGAGGAACTTCAATATTTATGAATTTCTTGTTATAAAGTGTACTGTGATTAAAACGTCTACAACATCACAGTTGTGTCCTTTCTCTAACCAACTGCAACTTTGTTTTACAAAACATCTTGGGATTTCTTTGGAATATTATGTGGCATTAAGTGTGCGGTATATACAATATATAGCGGAAATTTCCGATGAGGCGTTTCTTTATCTCGTCAGTATATATATCATGAAGAGTTGTATGCATAAATGTTTAATTCATGCAAATTCATTCTCACTATTATAATGCCATTTCCATAAAAATACACTTAAAAAAAAACTATTCTCAGTTATAGCTTTTTAAAAGCTTGTATATAATAAAGTATTTCATGTAAATATTAAACTGATTTTTTAAAAATGTGTTTTGCTTAAATTTACTAAAGTGCATTTATAGTTTCACTCCATATGGTCACTGTAGATACATAATGATTCTCAATGTTTTATGGCCCCCATAAAGTGTGCAAGTGTGACTGCCGACACGCTAAATTACATAACGCCCGAGGCGGCTTTATCGATATCTGCGGGAGATAAATCAGTACTAAACTATCACCAAGAGTTACATTTCGTGAAATTATTGGTTTTTCTGTAGATTTCGATTTGAGGAAGATTCTTCCATATGGACCATAACTCAACGAAACTGACTTCAGTATTAGTGCTGCATGTAACATGATGATGTAACAAATCATATAAAATATCACAAAGTGAAGGGGGCGTCCGTGGCTGAGTGGCAGAGTCTCTGACTTGAAATCACTTGCTCCTCACCGCTGTGGGTTCGAGCCTTCTTGGGACCAGGAATCTTTATGTGAGGAAGCTATCCAGCTGGCTCGCTGAACGTTGGCGGTTCTACCCAGGTGCCCGCCTATGCACGAAATTGCCTGGAGGTCACATAGGTCTACCCACATCAATAGAAGCTGGAAAGTTGCCATAAGACAGCTGTTGGTACAACTATAACATCAATTCAATTCACAATAAAGGGAATGTAACACATCTTATAATACATTTATACATGTAAAAAGAAGGGCTGGGGATGAAGTGATTTTCACCCTCGAAATGTCAACGTGAAGAAACTCTTGTATTACAGCTGATTGTGGTCGATACATAACTAGATCAACAACATTATCAAAAACATACTACATGTATTGGTCGAACAATTCTCAGAACAACCGCATTATCAAAAACATCACTACATAATTTATAATGGTCAAGAAATGCTCAAAACATCACAATTATTAATAACAATAATGTCGTCATGGTCATTAGTTATATCTTATCTGATATTGATAATTCTGTATTTTTTATTCTGCACTTTTATGAAAAAAATTCAACAAAAGGAGTGTTCCATATTGTACTACTGTTCAGTAATTGGTTTACAAACTTTCATTTACCTACATCTACATCTAAGTTAACGCACATTGAACTGTCAACTTTGACCATAACTCAACGAAACTGACTTCAGTATTAGTGCTGCATGTAACATGATGATGTAACAAATCATATAAAATACCACAAAGTGAAGGTGACGTCCGTGGCCGAGTGGCAGAGTCTCTGACTTAAAATCAGTTGGTCCCCACTTGCCCCTTACCTCGAGCCTTCTTGTGACCATGCTCTTTATGTGCGGAAGCTAACCAGCTGGCTCACTGAACGTCGGCGGTTCTATCCAGGTACCCACGCGTGCACGAAAAGTGCCTGGAGGGCACCTGTGCGGTCTTCAGTCATCAATAGAAGCTGTAAAATCAATTCAGTTCACCATAAAGGGAATGTATAAACACATCTTATTTTGATTTAAACATATTTAATTGCCAATATTTTACATACAGAGCAAATATAAAATATATACGATAGAAATATTATAATGACAAATGGGTTGGGTAACAAGTTCTACCAACATTAGATTAAACCCTTCCCAGTCAACATTTTGAAATTGCGAATGTATATGGATGTGTGTAATAAAATACAATGGCAAATACATTGAGATAGAAAAAAGCTGAATAAGTAAATAAAATATAAAGAGAAAACATGTTAGAGAAAGAAAGAGAGATAGAATAGTGAGAATAGTGAGAAAGACTAGTTAACCCCAATTTAAATTCCAGTCATCTAGAAAACATTTTCAAAATATAGTATACGCGCATAGTTGAAAAACATCAGAGACAGATTATGTAAACCTATGTGTTTCTCGTATATATATTTGAACTGCTTCGAAGAGAGATTCATTAACTGTTCGCGACCATAAAGGATTGTTCTTATATTTAACGGGTGTAAATGGCGAGTGGATTGAAACAGTTGGAGCCAGTATGTGAAACAAGTGTTACATTGGAAAAAATAATGTTCAGCATCTTCTCTTCAAAACCGCACTCCCAAACACATCTTATAATCAATATCATAGTAAATATGTGATACATTGTACATGTAAAAAGAAGGGCTGGGGATGAAATGATGTTCACCCCTCGAGAGGTCAACGTGAAGAAAGTCCTGTATTACAGCTGATTGTGGTCGATCCATAACGATAACTAGATCAAAAACGTTATCAAAAATATACTACATGTATTGGTTATTAATAACAATAACAACATCATCATGGTTTTTTATAATATCAGAAGCTGATCCAAAAGTAATGGGTTGGAGTTTGAGGGAGGTGAAAACGTATATAGTTTCAGCCCATTTTAAACTTGTTTTAGGCTATTTTAATCGGGTGGTGGTAAACGTTTTAGGAGGGAATAGGTCCATTTTTGTGTCGCCTTTTCAAATAAAATGCGATGCAAAGGGATCTCTTTGTCGTCCGTCCGTCAGTCCGTCCGTCACGAAAACTTAACGTTGGCTATAACTTTCTCATGTTTTATATTTCTTCAAAGTTTCAATATATACTCATCATGCCAACTCGACATAACCATACTAAAATATAAAGGTCAAGTCACACTGAAGGTCATTATATGGGTTAAATACTCATTTTTCACGAAAACGTAACGTTGCCTATAAATTTTCTCATTTCTTGATATTTCTTCATCCAACTTTCAATATATACTTATCAGGAAAAACATCGACATGGCCATACTAAAATATAAAGGTCAAGGTCACACTGAAGGTCATTATATGGGTTAAATACTCTTTTTTTTCTTTACGAAAACTTAGTCAAGCACGTTTGTCAAGGTATTTATATGGGTCCAAAAAACCTTGTTATACTGACAAAGCGCTGACAGGCGTCACACGGAACACCCGTCTAGTTACACCTTTTGTGCACATAAATGAAATACACTAAAAACCTCCATATTTGATTGTTTATCTTCTGCTGGTCTTGAACTCAAAATCGTGCTGAATCTACCTACTTTAAGGCGGGTGCCATGGTCACCGACTTGTTAAATGCTAGTCTGAGAACATGCCAGAGCTAAATCACTTTATCTGTTAAGTTGAAGCGGAAAGTTATCAGTCGATAATTGATATGACCTGACCAAATGAATATAAAAAGCATTATCTTGTAAATTAGTCATTCTAGAAATGGCAATTTCCCTTAGTGATCCAGGTATCCGACTATTAATGAAACTAGATTGTTTGACATAGCATTTAGGCCTGCCATTAACATGAAAGTACTTATTGCCGTTGTAAAATTGAAGAAAAAAAAGAGATTTAATTAACACGCAGTCAGGTCGTCTGTAAATATACAATGTTGAACAGACTATTTTCGCAATTCTTTCTGCATATCTTTCAAAGGTAATGCTGAGGAGATGAAAAAATGAAAGAGGTGGTAAATTGAAGCAAAATAAGTAAATAAGGCATAATTTACGCACCAATACAGGAAATGAAACCAATTGTATAATACATATGAATTTAAGAGTACATATGAGATAATTTAAGGGAAAACAGAAAGTATCACTAGATGCTTTTCAACCATCGAAGACTAAACAAACCCGGATTCATTGGTGTTACCAGGTCCCATATGTCCACAAAGGTTTATTTCTAGCTTGGTGGCCCACGCTGGGCCCTGACTTAGAAGGAGAGAGTGGATAGCTCCCTCTTGCGGGATACCAAGAAGGGAGTATCAACCATAATTATTGCTGTGAGACAGTTCCACTTTTAGTTATCGCCCTTTATTGGAATTGAGTTATCTTCTGCTGTTCTATGATTTGAGCTATTTATTTTAAGATAAACAATGGAATACTGCATTTTAACAGTGAAATAAAAGTGTTATTTCATACTGTGAAATAAAGTGTTATCTTTCACTACATGAACTAGAGTGTGGGGGCGGGTGGTGTGGAATGGGGTAAATGGCCACACCCGGACACATGACACATGATTATATATAGAGAAAAATTACATCAGTAGATATCTCTTGTAGAACAATAGTTTTGAATTTTGTATTTAATGTTCATGGCGATATAGCACATGATTATGGCTCAGACTTGAACAAACTACGAAAGAGTGTATTGTAAAGACATCAAATTATTATCACATAGTGCCTATATGTTAATGGTAGCAATACACGTTTAACATGTTTTATCTTTTAGAAGTCTTGGAAGAGAGTCTTGAAGTCTTTTTAAATCCGCCTACTTCAAGGCTGGTGTCATGGACTCCAACTTGTTAAATGCATACATGGTAACAGGTCTGAGCTATATCTGGGTAATTCATATGTTATGTTGAAGCGGAAAGTTACCGTGGTCTTTCATCTCAGAATGAATCGGAGAGTTATTAGTCGATAATTGATCAAAGAAAAAAAGCATTATCTGATATTGGTAATTCTGTATTTATTCTGCACTTTTATGAAAACCTTTCAACAAAAGGAGTGTTCCATATTATACTAGTGTTCAGTAATTGGTTTACAAACTTTCATCTACCTACATCTACATCTAAGTTGACGCACATTGAACTGTCAACTTTGACCATAACTCAACGAAACTGACTTCAGTATTAGTGCTGCATGTAACATGATGATGTAACAAATCATATAAATACCACAAAGGGAAGGAGCGTCCGTGGCCGAGTGGCAGAGTCTCTGACTTCAATTCACTTGCTCCTCACCGCTGTGGGTTCGAGCCTTTTTGGGACCAGTAATCTTTATGTGAGGAAGCTATCCAGCTGGCTCGCGGAATGTCGGCGGTTCCACCCAGGAGCCCGCCCGTGAACGAAAATTGCATGGAGGTCACCTGGGTTTTCCCCCATCAATAGAAGCTGGAAAGTCGCCATATGACAGCTGTTGGTGCAACTATAACATCAAGTAAATTCACCATAAAGGGAATAAAGGGAACACATCTTATATTACATTTATACATGTAAAAAGAAGGGCTGGGGATGAAGTGATTTTCACCCCTCGAGAGGTCAACTTGAAGAAACTCTTGTACTTACAGCTGATTGTGGTCGATATATAACTAGTTCAACAACATTATCAAAAACATACTACATGTATTGGTCGAACAATTCTCAGAACAACCGCATTATCAAAAACATTGTACATGTATTGGTCGAACAATTCTCAGAACAACGCATTATCAAAAACATCGCTGCATACTTTATACTGGTCAAGAAATGCTAAAAACATCGCAATTATTAATAACAATAAAAACTTCATCATGGTCTTTAGTTTTGTATAATATCAGAAGCTGATTCAATAGTAATGGGTTGGGGTTTGAAGGAGGTAAAAACGTAAATAGGTTCAGCCCATTTTAAACTTGTTTTCGGCTATTTTAATTGGGTGGTTAATGTTTTAGGAGGGAATAGGTCCATTTTTGTGTCGCCTTTTCAAAGAAAATGCGATACATAGGGATCACTTTCTCTTCCATCCGTCAGTCCGTCCGTCACAAAAACTTAACGTTGGATATAACTTTCTCATTTTTTATATTTCTTCAAAGTTTCAATATATACTCATCATGACAACATCGACATGACCATACTAAATATAAAGGTCAAGGTCACACTGAAGGTCATTATATGGGTTAAATACTCATTTATTTCTTCATGAAAACTTAACGTTGCCTTTAAATTTCTCATTTCATTATATTTCTTCATCCAACTTTCAATATATACTTATCAGGACAACATCGACATGGCCATTCTGAAATACAAAGGTCAAGGTCACACTGACGGTCATTCTATGGGTTAAATACTCGTTTTTTTGTTTACGAAAACTTAGTCAAGCCAGTTCGTCAAGGTGATTTATAAGGGTCCAAAAAACCTTGTTATGCTGACAAAGCGCTGACAGGCGACACATGGAACACCCGTCTAGTTACACCTTTTGTGCACATAAATGAATATATAGGTATAAATACACTTAAAACCTCCATATTTGATTGTTTATCTTCTGCTGGTCTTGAACTCAAACTCGTGCTGAATCTACCTACTTTAAGGCGGGTGCCATGGTCACCGATTTGTTAACTGCTAGTCTGAGAACATGCCAGAGCAAAATCACTTCATCTGTTAAGCTGAAGCGGAAAGTTACCAGTCGATAATTGATATGACGTGACCAAATAAATATAAAAAAAGCACTATCTTGTAAATTAGTCGTTCTAGAAATGGCAATTTCCCTTAGTGATCCAGGTATCCGACTATTAATGAAACTAGATTGTTTGACATAATATTTAGGCCCGCCACTAACATAAAAGTAATTATTTATTGACGTTGTAAAATTGAAAAAGAAAGATTTAATTAACACACAGTCAGGTTGTGTGTAAATATTCAATGTTGAACAGACTTTTTCGCAATTCTTTTTTTTTTCTGCACATTAGTGTGTGCTATCTTTCAATAGTAATGCTAAGGAGATGAACTAATGAAAGAGGTGGTATATTGAAGCAAAATAAGTAAATAAGGCATAATTCGCGGACCAATACAGGAAATGGAACTATTTTATAATAAATATGAATATAATAGTATATATGAGATAAGGGTAAACAGAAAGTATCACCAGCTGCTTTTCAACCATCGAAGACTAAACAAACCCGGATTCCTTGGTGGTACCAGGGCCCATATGTCCACAAAGGCTTATCTCTAGCTTGGTGACCCACGCTGGGCCCTGACTTAGAAGGAGAGAGTCGATAGGTCCCTCTTGCGGGATACCAAGGAGGGAGTATCAGCCGTAATTGTTGCTGTGAGACAGTTCCACTTTTAGTTATCGTCCTTTATTGGAATTGACTTATCTTCTGCTGTTTTATGATTTGTGCTATTTATTTTAAGATAATCAATGGAATACTGCGTTTTAACAGTGAAATAAAAGCGTTATTTCATACTGTGAAATAAAAAGTGTTAAGAGTGTTATCTTTCACTACTTGAACTAGAAGGTGGAGAGGGGGAGGGGTAGGGTGGGGGAGAGAGAGAGAGAGGGTGTTGGTGTAAATATGGCCGCACCCGGACACATGATTATATACAGAGATAAATTACATCAGTAGAAATCTATTTGCAAGTGTTTTGTATTATATTTACGTTCATGGCGAGATAGCATATGTTTATGGGTCAGACTTGAACAAACTACGACATAGTGTATTGTAAAGACATCAATTAGGTGCACAAGTGTCTATAGGTTACTGGTAGCAATACAAGTTTAACCTATTTTAGCTTTCAGGAGTCTTGAAAGAGAGTCTTAAAGTATTTTTAAATCAGCCTACTTTAAGGCGGGTGTCATGGACACCAACTTGTTAAATGCATACATGGGAACAGGTCTGAGCTATATCTGGGTAATTCATTTGTTAAGTTGAAGCGGAAAGTTACCAGTGGTCTTTCATCTCAAGATAAAGCCGAGAGTTATTAGACGATAATTGATGCGACGTGATCAAAGAAAAAAGGATTATCTGGTATTGGCCATATATTTATTCTGCAATTTTATGAAAACCCTTCAAAAAAGGAGTGTTCCATATTGTACTATATATGGTTTACACACCTTCATTTACCTACATTTGCATCTAAGTTAACGCACATTGAACTGTCAACTTTGACCATAACTCAACGAAACTGACTTCAGTAGTAGTGCTACATGTAACAAGATGATGTAACAAATGATATAAAATACCATAAAGGCAAGGGGCGTCCGTGGCCGAGTCTCTGGGCGGTTGCGATGGTCACCGACTTGTTAAATAATCTGAGAGCTTCATCTATTAACCCTTAACCCGCTTAATATATATAACGGACTCTTCTTTCTTTGAATTAAGACCGTTACATTCATTTGACAAAGGGATGGGGTTTTTTTTTTGGGGGGGGGGGGGATGACTGATCAGCAACGGACATTGTAAACCCAGATCAGCCTGATTGTAAACCCTTATCAGCAGGCTGATCTGGGTTTACAACCTGCTGATCTGGGTTTACAATCGACGCAAAGGCTAGTATAGTCGTGCTTAGTGGGTTAAGGGTTAAGTTGAAGCGGAAAGTTACCAGTCGATGTGACGTGACCAAATAAAAACAACGACACCATTATCTTGTTATTAGTCATACTGGAAACGGCAATTTCTCTTCGTGATCCCAGTATCTAGACTATTAATGAAACTAGAGGTATGACACCACCAATTATCCCCATTGAGAACATGTTAGAATGTCACATAGTAATGGTTTGCTGTAACTTCAAATCAAGTATAGATAATGCAGCAATCAAGTATAGATAATGCAGCAGAGTAATTTTCATATAGAGAACTGACTTTCCACTTGAAAAATCACTAGAAAAGGTGTGGTCACAAGACATGTAAGAAAGTTCTTGTTTATTTACTAAACAGTCAAGGGTACAGCTGTTTTCATTGATAGTTGTTCAGAAAGTGTACGCAAAGAATCAACATTTGGAAAATGTTCATCAATGATCCAGTCAAACCTATTAATACGCTTCTTAAAAATACAACAACAAAATAAAATAAAAATGGTATTTTTTCCGCTACTTATAATGACCATTTCCATCAAAAAAAATGAGCGATTACTTTTTTATTATAGAAACTACATTCGTCTACACCTCGGAGGATTACATGCAATTTGTGGTGGTAAACCTAGTTTGTTAAACATATGGCATTTAGACCTGCCACAAACAATTGAAAAAGATGAGATTTAATTAACACGCGTTTAGGTCTCGCGTTGAACAGATTTTTTCGTTGGGGTCCGTCTTAAAATTGAAAATTCAAGAATTTGTTTTTATTCTAAAAGGCCTAAAAAATACTGGATGATGAGACTAAAGATGACACCTTATTTACAAAACAATTCATTTTGCCTAGTAATGTGTGCTATCTGTCAATAGTAATGCAAAGAAGATAAAATGAAAGAGATGCCTCATGGTAGACAGAAGCAAAATATATAAATAAGGCATAATTCACGGACCAATACGCAACCCAATTTCATAATAATAAATATAAATATAATGGTACATATGGGATAAGTTATACATATCCCATAGCCGAGTTTGCACAATTGATTTTTCAGGGTGCGAAACATCTATGGTTAGCCATCAGAGTAATAACGTAACTATACGTGTTTTTGGTTGACTCACAGACATTAATACATTTGCTATTAGGTCAGTGGTTGACTATGGTCCTTGAATGCTACTTTTCATGTTCGGCTTTTATATTTACTTTTCCTTGTGTTACGCGTACCATAAACAACCAATTAAAGAAGCTTATGTTACGTGTAACTTAAAATCGTATGTTATATGAGTAACATAATGCTCATGTTACGCGTAACCAAGTTATATTACGCGTAACCTTAACATCCAGCGGAATTGCTTGAACAATTCGTAACTATGCATTAAAATAGCAAATACTAAAGCTGGAGGTGACTATATAATGATTGTGCTTTAAATCTACTAGTTCTTGCCAGTCTGTCTCTGCTATTGACAAACCGCTGCAGGGCGAGGCATTGGATTACAGCAGGTAGACAGATATCTGTCAGTATGAAACATATTGGCAATAATTTCCCAGGAGCATAACAATCCGTTTACCTTAAATTAAATGTCATTTTACTTCGCTGCCGCCATACATATTAAAATAAATAATCAGGCGATACGTACTGATATATAATACATTTCGCTATAAAATTAATTTACGTCGTTTCTCTGCTTGCTGACTTAGCATTATATATATAGTTCGTTGGCTCTTTCATCAGTATTGCTTGAAGCAAACCCAAAACTACAATTTAGTCACCGTAACGCCTTCTCCTGCTTTTAAAACAAAATCATCTTGTTAACTGAAGTAACCCTTTAAATAACGGCAAACTTCAACGAGTCTGCAAAATGAGTATGAAAGGAGAAACATTCTATCCATGTGTTCAGGTTGTACATTACTAATGTATATGTGCCGATTAAAATCATAGGTTTATTCATGGGTTCTTAAAATACCCGTGATTGAATATGCGTAAAATGAATTATCTTAATTGGGGGTTTGGCCTGGCTGGTTAAAGCCGTTTATATTATGTCTATAATGTTTGGATCCTCAAAATATGTAAGTTATACGTTGTCTACTCGTATATACCTCGTCCTCAGTAGGTTTATAAACTCTTTTCTCAATGTCCTTAAATGATATTGTGGAATATTCAATTTTAAATAAAATTCGATGATATTGATGTTTACATGACAGAACTATTTCTCCTGCTATATGCGGATAATATTGTTATTTTCGCTGAATTACTGTGAGCGATGGAAGTTAAAAGTAAATGATAAAAAAACGAAAAAAAAAATGTTTTTAGAAAAGCTGCATTGTTACAACGTAATTATTTGTTTATATTCAGTGGCGTACAAACCTTGAAATTGTTTTTACCCAAGAGATTTCAATGAAACGCAATTAACGTTATCGGGTAAAGCACAAGCAGTAATAGTGAGGCTATTACTGATACGTATCTGCTAAACTTTACAGATATTTCAATAACTCATAGACTTGAACTATATTGCCCATTTTAAATTAGTCTTGTGGGGTTTCGACAGAGTAAACAATATTGAAAAAATCCATACACTTTATTGCAAAGTATATTGAAAACTTACAACGCAACATGATATTTTGTGTATGGTATTCCGGGCAGGTTTAGCCTTATCAATAATAGACGTTATAGAATTATTAGAATTTAAACAGTAGTGAAAACAAGTAATACAATCTTATTTATAATAAACTTAAAACTGATGCTGATATTTACCCAAACAAAGTATCTATTTACTATCGTCAATGGGTTGCTTAACCACGTGGCTATTTTCTCAGGTACAATTAAACGACGACTTCGTGATACTGAAATACAGTCTTGCCACGAACATTTAGAAAGTTCATCGAGAGCAATTTTTTTTAAAGATATTGTTAGCTTTGATTTTCAATTATTTCTTAATTGCATAAACATACCCAGATGACCAGATTAATTGTCTCATCTCACAGCCTTTCTATAGAGACTGGTAGGTTGCATAGACCTAGAAGTATACCATTAGAAGATACAATATGTATAACATGCAACAAACTTGAAGACGAGTTTCATTTCATTTTAGACTGCAATCTGTTTAAAGACATCCGAAAAATATATATTAAAAAGTATTTTTGGAATCAATCGAGCATGTTCAAATTCATGGTCTCGCCTTAATTCCATTAAGCGATGGGAAAGCTTATATTACCAGGATTTTATAACGGATATTTCGACAATATAACATGTTTAAAAACAATTTTTACTGCAAAAATGCGATAACCTGTTTAAAATTACCTATTAAATGTTTTAATTTTACAATATGCAAACTTTTTAAACCGAAATTAAGGTTTTATTTCATACTCCAGCCAATCCCGTTTTTGTTTCTTGGAGAAAGTGTTGGGTGGGGTATGAAAGTTAATACTCGGACCACGTAATGTAGTAAAATAACCTTTTTTTACAGCAACTATGAAAAAGAAATTAAAAATTTAAGTGTGTATATTTTTAAAGCATTTGAATTAAGGAAAAGGCTAATGAATTGATTTGTAATTGTAATTCCATGTCTCATTTCCTCTTTCTCAATTGTAATTCCATGTCTCATTTTCTCTTTCTCAATTGTAATGTTTTGTGTGTAATTGTACTATTTTATTCATAGTCATGTATAGTTGTGTGTTTTGGTTTGTCACATTTTGTATTGTGTTTGGAGTATATCGGTGTATGTGCTTATATGTTCATGACATGGCTATGACTATATATAATACATCAACCATAACATTGATATATTTATATTTGTTTAGTCACCTTCTCCGTGTGTTATCTATGTAATTTTAAATGGAAATTCTGACGTGTACATATGTGTCGCATTTTTTTTTTTTTTTTTTTTTTTTTTTTTCTGTTTTTGTTCTCTAAACAGAAGTAAACAGTATAACTGTGTTTAGTTTTGCGTCTGATATTTGTTAATACATGTATGTACGAATTTTGCTACGTCTGTTAAAAATGTATATGTATAATATTGTATGATCACATATGGGCCTATGGCTTACTGATTTTGAAATAAATTGCTTCTTCTTATAAAAGGTGTACATATGTTGTAAACGTTGTCTGTTGATGGCGGTTTTAACACAAATATTCTTTTCCTGTTTCATGCTGGTAATTATATGCATATTAAAATTTACGCCCAAAACATATTCAACGTATACGCATAATAAAAGAAGGACATTTCTTGTTTATAAGTAAACGGGAGAAGAACATATACATCAATTCAAGTTTATTCAAACGTTTTGTCGGTTTGAAGGAAATTTAGGTCATATTAGAAAACGATATTTATTATTGGGAGTTTTGACAAATCTGGAAAAGAATGAAATAATTATCAAACTCTGACGATAAACAAAGAAGATATGACGATTTGAAAGTTGTTCTAAACGGCTTTTGGAGCCACCATTTGGGAAACTATGACGTCATAGTTATAAATTACCATATATGGCATACTGATAAATATCATGCGAAGCTAAGAAAATCACTGCAAGTTCGTGCAAAATCCTTAACTGATCATATAGTTTATTATTACATGTTAAGTACAGTTATTTTTGCGCAAACTCCCCGCTGCAATGTTAGCAGAATGGTATACCCAAAATTTAAACCTGGCCAGATTTCTGAGCTAAAAATATCTTTCTGTGCTAAACATAGCACAAGTGGCAGCCGAACAGCATTCAAATTATATACCTCCGCGGAGATAAATAGTGCTTCCGGGTTTGCATGAATTGAATGTAACTTCAATGCTTTGATTTATTATACGGGTGCTGTGATTTGGATTATTACATGTATAAATATTCCATATAAGCTTTACTACCACCAGTTGCATATAAAAACCCGATGTGTAGTGGAGTGAAGTTCCTATTATAAAAAGTAATCCCTCTTTTGTGAATGGCGAAAGCAATATACTTTTTAACATAGATGTGAATGGTGAAAGTAATTGGTGGTTTCATAACTATATTGTAATTTAGAACTAGTATGTGAGAGTTTTCAAAATGGCGGCTTTCATATTCGTTTAGGACAAGCTTTAAATGGTCACATCTTCTGTTTATCCTTCGATTTTGGTAATTATATCACCCGTTTCCTAGTTGTTCTGAATTCTCAATAATAAAGATTGCTTGGCTATATGCCTACATTCCCATTAACTTTGTTCGATTTTTGTTGTGATCATTTTTCAGGTTGTTTTTATGTGTCTTGGCTATTCCTAACTACCTCCAAGGTATTTAATCAGTAAGTTAGGAGTGAGAAATGTGAGAACCTCATATGTCCTCAATAATCCCTCGTTAACTAGAGACATAACTCTGGTAAATGGCGATCGAACTAATTGCGTCACACACGAGGACAATGATATTCAAGTTTTAAAGGCTGAAAACACAATTTCTATATGAAAATCGGATTTCCTACTTAGAACCATTGTTGTTCTCGGACAGAGAATTTCTAAAGATGGTCGTTTTTGCCCAGATTCAATATGTCAAGCCGTTTTAACAATCGTCTGAGAACCTAGCTTTGTATATGAGAACTGTGAGAACCTATTAGGTGACGGCTCGGTAATTGATGATGATGGAGATGATTGTGGATGTTGTTGTTGTTGTTGATGCTGGTGATGATGATGGTGATGATGATGATGATGATGATGATGATGATTATGAGGAGGAGGAGGAAGTGCTAGTTCGTGCACGAAAATTTCCCAAAGGGATACCTGGGGTCTTCCTCCACCAACGGAAGCTGGAAAAGTCGCCATATGACCTAAGCTGTTGGTGCGACTATAACATCCAATTCAATTCAAAAAAGTCCGTAATGCTAAGTCAGGTAAGTGAAAGACATTAACGACGAAAATAACAATCAAATATGCAAAATAGTCTGAAATCAATAATGCGGCACATTTTGTTCAAGCGCCACGAGATATTTGATAGATCGCTGAATAACGGTATCATCATTCATTCTTCGTGAGATATTTAATGAAAATATCTAAAACATAACACACGCACGTTAATTTAAAGAATAGTTTAAATGACTATAATATTGGTGTTTTGTTGAGAATTCAGGAAAATATTTAACCAGATGTACCAATTAATTCAAAATAATTACTTCCTTTCATAACATGGGATGCTGCGTCAAGCACCATATATAGAGAATATTATGCCAGTGCCTTTTACTTTCAAGTTTATTAGGCGAGGCTTAGAAAACGACGAGCCATTCTTCGTAGAGCCTCGCCATTCTTCGTTTTCGTGCCGAGCCTAATAAACTTGATAGTAAAAGGCACTGACATAATATTCTATTTTTCATGTAGATTATAAACATTTTTTGTATGAATTACTATTATTACCTATTTCTCAGAATGTTACGCTTATCGAGGACGCCGCCATGTTGTTGTTTTTTGTTTGTTTTATGACGTCAGACAACGTTACGTGCATGACGTCAGATAACGTTACGTACAATAAACGCCGAGGGATTCCGCATTGATTGGCTCTATTGGTCAGTGCCTAATAAAGCAAAATTTAATAGGTCACCCTTTTATTAGGCAGTAAAGTGCATATCTGCATGATAAATACATTTTATCCAACAAGTTTAATACATTCAATATAATGAATATTGGATAGGACCGAACTTTTAAAAAGAAAGCCTTTTAAGGAAAATGTATTATTGTAGCTGCCTATATATAACGTTGTATGATGATGTATGTTTGTATGATGACGTCATATTTTGACTTGTTCTTCTCCGTTCGACGTAGAACATCGGAATTACCTCGTCGATTTTTGTAATCAAGTATTTTAAATGTTACGGAAATAAGCAATTCTGATGCACGTTGAGCTGAACGGAAAAGAACGAACGCCAGTATTTGCATATGTATTACACTAGTGCAATGTGATAACTATATGTGTGTTTAATACCCCTTCACCACCCATCTGCCGCACCCCCCCCCCCCCCACCTCCCCACACACACCACCCCACCCTCACACCATGCATACTGGAAGTAGAAGATCTATTGAAATAAAAATATTTATGGTAGAAACTATGTCACTGCATCTCAAATTTCAATTAAACTGAACAGTGATACACATTTAAACTGGATGCAATTACCTTAACAATCAGGTTTTTGTCATGTGCATCTTGCCATCATGTGTATCTAGATCTAGGCTGTCTTTGTAGATTGTTCCAGAATTGAACATTGTGTAGGATATTACATGTCTGACTTTGTTTTGAAGCGACTATCATGTCACCCACCTTGCAAGATTAATTTTATTTTAAATTACTGTATATTTAATATTAATAATAAATAAGAGGTAATAAGCGAATGTAATGTTACCCACCTCCAAATATATTGTTCAATAGCGATATTGGATCAATAATTGTCTCAACCACTATAAGGTCATTTGTGCGTTAAATGACAAATTACTGTTATTTAAGTGGTGATATGCCATTTAATGTATAACATTCTGTCGGTGCAATTTATAACATGACACCGGCAACTTAATTACCACTTCCTCTTTCTGTAAAAATGGCATAGAATTAAACGTTCAGTAATTTATACAGTACATAAAATTAATTTTATCAGTATTCGCAACATAAAACATACTGTTAAGGCTGATGTAAATTGGTTTGTTAGTAGTCATTTTGTAACGAACTATTTGTTGCAGAGGATTGTAATTAATTAGAATTAATAGAGATTGTAACGATTGCTGTCCTCTCTTCGTCTTTATGTAATAGATTTAACCCGTGTTGCATTAATTTTAAATTTTGTTCTAAATCGTGTAATTTTCACTACGGGCAAAGATGCAATACTGAATAGTCGTCACGTAAAATAACTCTTTTCTAAGATCTCTCAGTATAACGTAGTAGAATGGCGGTGTCACGCAGTGATTTGCTTTTCGCAAACTGCGTGACATGTGGCAGTTTTTCGCGGTCACAGCAATGACGTATTGCGTAGTTAATAAGAATTTTGACATTTTCGATACAATAACTTTCAATTAGGTACATTTGTCTTTCTGAACTGCTGTACACAGGTGCATAAAGTACATCTATATGTTTTAATTAACTACACATTTGATCTTACTTCTATTTTGTTGAAGCCGTGGCCAATATATTCCAATAAACATAAACGGTAAACATTGCCTTGTATTGTTCTAAATCCATCTTTAATAGCATTAATATAAGGTAGGTAAATTAAATGTTAACCACTGTACCACCTCTAAAAATGAAATCCTATTAATTAATTTAAATATATTCAGTGTCAGCAATAAATGAAAGTTTAGCGACTGTCATGACTGTCACATACCTCCAAATGTGTAATGCTATTAATTTCTGGTAGAACATAACTTGCCAATCACAATTAGTAATCATGCTAATCCCTTTTCTGCGAAATGTTTCCTCTAGACAAACACAAATTACACACATAATAAATGGTGCAATTGCTTCCACGAGTGTTGAAGAATGCAAACAAGTATAAGCATATATTTAATACATATAAAACAAAAACAATATCTTGTGAAAACAATGAAAACTTATTTATAAGAATATTCACAATTATTTGTATTTGATATAAAATTCTAAATCTTGATCCAAATTGTTCTTATATATGTGTGATTATGCTGGTCAGTTACCACCATGCAGTGTTATCTGATCTGCTGTGCTCAGCTTGATTATGACCCTCTAATAGGCCCTGAAAGCTCGCCATGAGGAAAAGGGATTGAAACAAAAGGACTTGTCTTAAAAACTGACCACAATTAGTCAAAGCAGCAGAGAAAATATAGTCTATCGTCCGAGTTGGTGTTATTATCATGGTGTTATTACCACTGTCAGATATGTGACTGGAATTAATCTTAATTGTCTTGACATTGACAATGTGTCATTTAAGCCTTATTGTTATGTTTCCATATCTGTTAAGTATGTTTGAAATAAATACTTTTCTTTCCAATTGATTGTTTACATTGTACCAGATCCAACTAGTTAAAGCATGATTTTCAGGGCCCTGAAACACTGGAAAATGCATATCAGGGTAGCTAGATTTAACAAAAAAATCAGGTGTGTGTATGTGTGTGTGTGTGTGTGTGTGTGTGTATGTGTGTGGTGGTGATGGTGGGGGTCATACCTGCGAACACCCCTAGCATGTTGGGCCACTGTCGTGGCCTCAAATAATTGGGAATTGTGTTCATTTTGTGTAGCCAAATCCTGGGGGAGTGGGGTCGTGTGGGTTGGGGTGACGGGAGTGAAGGAATGTTCATACAATACTCACGTTACAACATTCACGTTTTTAACAATCTTTACCTTTTACATAAAATTTTATTTCACGTTTAAATTCTGTTACCTATAATTAAGTTTACATGTATTGTTGCATGTGTCTCAAAGTGTACATGCATTGTTGCGTGTTTATTATTGATTTGGCCTTGAAGAAAGTTAAAAATAGTATAGATGTAAATATGTTTACAATGTATGCACATGATTTATGCAAATTCATTTATGATGAAATTTGAAATGTTCTCATTGGACTATTTAATGCAAATTCATTTGTGATGAACTTTGAACAGTTTTCATTGAACAGTTTTGGTGGAAAGGCTTTTGGGGCAGTCTTTGGGCGGTATATAAACAGGCTAGCTCTGGGAGAAGCCTAGCAGAAGTCAGACTCTCTTGTACCTATACCTTTAGGATGTCCTATCGGTTTTATGGCGGAGGGACTATAAACCTTAGAACTACACACACACACATGCATACACACACACACACACACACACACACACACGAGAAGCCCAGCAGTTGAGTTCTATTTAGTAAAAAGTTAATTTTGAATTGGATGCTTTTAAAATATAAAATATATTTGTGGGAGGATTTACTTATTATTGTGCTCATTCAAAATAACAATGAAATTGGTTATTAAGACTTAACCGGAAATATTGGAAATTAATTTAGACCGAATTTTGGATTAAAGAGACACTTACTGTTCTGTATTAAAGAGCCACTTACTGTTTTGGATTAAAGAGACACTTACCGTTTTGGGTTAAAGATACACTTACTGTTTTGGATTAAAGAGACACTTGCTAATGTGAATTAAAGGAACATTGGATAATTTTATTTGGACTTAATTCAAAAATTGGATATTAATGAAAAATCGGACTTGTGTATTCTGTAAGTGAATGTTTTTATGTAAATAAATGTGTTAATTATAATTTGTTGTGGCTGGTTTTGCTTCCTTTCTTGTTACATTTTACTCCTAACAGAAATTGGCGGCTCGTCCGGGATAGAAACATTTTCGGTACTTTAATCAGTTATTTGGCAATAATAAAATAATAAATATATAAAAAAAGCACAAAATTAATTGTACATTTTTTTTTATACATTTTCAATATTATAAAAATTGAAACCAGCTACAGTCAAAATGGTGTTTGCTCTTGGACAATTTGTTGCTACGCCTACCCAGGAGGAATTTGTTCACTTAAAAAAGATGAATTGCTCTTGCTTGCAAAACATTATAAGTTATCGAAATGTAAATGTTCTATGAGACAATTTGAGATTAAAAATATGCTGGTGCAATTTTTGGTCGATGAAGAAATCTTTGGAGAAGAAGCATTAAATTTGGTGGAAACAGAATATGATTAAAAATTAAAAGAAACTGAATTACAAAACAGGAAAGAAATTGAATTAGGAAAAAAAAAGATAGAAAAAGAAATGCTGTTGAAAGAAAAACAAATGCAAATGCAAATTGAAAAAGAAATAAAAGAAATAGAATTGGAAAAATTTAAAGTAGAAAACGAAATAATGTAAGAGAAAAAGAAATGAAATTACAGGAAGAAGGTAAAAGGAGATAATTTGAATTAGAGATGCTGAAAATAGATTTGGCAAGCAAGGCAAGTTTACCTTCACCGCCTCTCTCGCATTCATCTACTTTTGATGTCACTAAACATATTAGATTAGTACCCACTTTTCAAGAAAAGGAAGTTGACAACTATTTTCTTCATTTTGAGAATATTGCAGACATTTGAGATGGCCAATAGAACATTGGACATTACTTTTACAGAGTGTTTTAATTGGAAAATCCCGTGACGTTTACATTCAGTTAACTGTAGAACAAAGTTCCTCATAACAAACTATTAAAGATACTATTTTAAAAGCTTATGAACTGGTTCCTGAGGCATATAGGCAGAAGCTTAGAAATTGTAAGAAGGAAAGTAATCAAACACATGTTGAATTTGCTCGAACCAAAGAACAGTTATTTGATAGATGGAGTGCAGCCACGAAAATTGAGATCAATCATGACATGTTAAGGCAACTTATTCTAATTGAAGAGTTCAACAAGTGTATTAACAATGACGTTAAAACCTATCTAGATGAGCAAAAGGATGAAACTTTGGAAGATACTGCACGTTTGGCGGATGGTTATTCGCTAACTCACAAGGTGAAGCTCTCAGCAGCATTCTTCATTTAAGAAACCTCTCACTCGTACGATACCGCTTCTAAATATCAGTCTCGTACTTTCAGTACTAGAACTTCAAAACATCAAGCATCTAATGAGAATACTGATAAAAAATTACTTGCAATTATTGCAAAAGTAAAGGTCACCTCATTTCTGAATGCTTTACTTTGAAAAGGAAGCAACAACAAAAAGAGGGTATAAAACCTACTGGTCTCACCTCTTTAAGGTCTAAACTTGAAACAATAGAATTGTTTAGGCAAAGCAATCCCAGCCTGTTATGGAGACTTATGAACCATTAATGTCTGAAGATTCTATATCACGTATTGGTGATTCAACCAAACCTATCCCGTATAAAATATTACGTGACACAGGAGCTTCTCAATCATTATTATTAGCAGATTCGATGCCTTTTTCTGAGAAGACTTATTCTGGTACTAATTTACTTATTCAATGGGTAGAGTATAATATTTATTTGTCATCAGATTTGGTTACTGGACCTGTGGCTGTTCGAATAAGATCTTCTTTGAAGGTGTCCATTTGTTACTAGGCAATGACCTAGCTGGAGATAAGGTTGTGGTTAATCCACTTGAATCTGACAAGCCTTCCTTGGATCAATCCCCTGATCCTGCTGAACAGGAAATAACTGATTTGTATCCGGCTTGTGCAGTTATTCGAGCTATGGCAGAAAGAGCCATTGAGAATGGTTGTTCTTCTGACATTAACTTGAATGATACTTTTATTGGTCAGTATTATAATATAGAGGTAAACAAATCTCTTGATATGAGCCCATCTGAATCTCAGACGAAATACAGTGAAAATAACATTCATTTACCAGATCATTCTCCTTCTATTAGTTTGAATGACGAATATTATGACAAGCTATCGAGATCACGCCTTATATGTGAACAGCATAGGCATCCTGAGATTTCTAGCTTATTTGATAGAGCCGTTAATGAAGAAGAAACTTCACAAGTCCCAGTTTGTTATTTTACTAAATATGGGATCCTGATGAGAAAATGGCGACAACCTGATGTACCCGCTGATGATGAATAGACTGTCAATTACTAAATTGTGGGTCATAGTTCATATCTTCAGGAAATTCTCAGTTTGGCCCATGAAACTCCTATGTCTGGTCACTTGGGCGTCAATAAGATGTTGTGTCATTTTTATTGGTCAAATCTCAAAAAGGTATTGTCATACATGTCAAATTGTAGGAAAGCCCAATCAGACGATTCCCAAAGCCTATCTTCAACCTATTCCTGCATTTGATGAACCTTTCAGTAAAATAACCGTGGACTATGATGGCCCCTTACCTAAGACCAAGTCTGGTAATCAATATCTATTTCCTGGCTATTCCACTTAGGAATATTAAGACAAAAACTATTGTAAAGGCTCTGGTCAAGTTTTTCACACTAGTTGGCCTTCCAAAATATGTCCAGTCTGTTCGAAGTGTCAAATGGCATGTCTGGTATAGTTCAACAGGTCATACATGAGTTAGGCATTCAACAGTTTAAGTCTTCGGCTTATCATCCGGAAAGTCAAAGTGCTCTAGAAAGATTTCACCAGACACTGAAAAACATGATTAGGTCATATTGTTTTGACACTAACAAAGACTGGGATGAAGGTATCCACTTATTGCTGTTCGACGTTGGCGAGTCTGTTCAAGAATCTCTGGGTTTCAGCGCATTTGAACTAGTTTTGGTCACACTGTTCGTGGACCACTTAAGTAACTTAATTAAAGAGAAAATTCTCTCAGAAGAAGACACTTCTTTGAATCTTCTAAAGTACATGTCTGATTTTAAAATATAAACTGTCAAAAGCTTATGAGGTAGCTCAGTCTAATCTCAAATCAAAATCATCTCAATCAAAAATGAAAACAATGTATGATTTGACTGCTCAAGAAAGAAATGTCAAACCTGGTGATAAAGTTCTTGCTGTATTACCTATTCCTGGAAAGCCTTTGCCAGCTAGGTTTCACGGTCCTTATACAGTAGAGAAAATGATCAGTCAATTCCTGGTAGGCGAAAGCAACGTCAACGTTGTCATATCAATATGTTAAAAGATTACGTTAACAGAGATAGCCTTTCTTCACATTTTGTTAATGTAGGTTGCCCTGTCCCACTTGAAACTTCCAGTGAAGGATTACATAATGAGAATGAACAGTTTGACAAAACTGATCCTGGTTTAGTGAAATTGCAAAATTATTGAAAAATCTTGACGAGAAACTGTCACATCTAGAACCATCACAGAGACATGAGATGAAACAATACTTGGATATGAGCACTTATTTTCGGATGTTCCAACACGAACTGACAAAATTTACCATGATGTCGATGTTGGAAATTTTACTCCAATAAAACAGCATATATATAGAATGAATCCTTCTAAACACAAATATCTCAAAAAATAAATTCAATACTTATTGGTCAATTATTTCATTGAAGCAAGTTAAAGTGACTGGAGTTCACCATGTATTATTGTGTCTAAACCGGATAATACATAGCGGATGTGTACTGACTATAGAAAAGTCAACAAAACTGATTCATTTCCAATTCCACAAATTGACGACTGTATTGACAAAATTATGTTACAAAATGTGATATTTTGAAAGGATTTTGGCAAGTTCCTCTCAAAGAAAGAGAAAAAGAAGTTTCAGCATTTGTAACTCCAGATATACTGTTTCAATATAAAGTTATGCCATTTGGAATGAAAAGTTCTCCAGCAACATTTCAACGCCTCGTCAATATGTTAATCTCCGGTTAGGAGATGAAGTGGGACAGGGTCAGGTCAATCCTAAGGTAAATTTCCTATACCGACTTGTAAAAAGCAACCGATGCGTTTTCCCGGTATGGCTGGTTATTATAGAAAATGTTGCCATAACATTTTATTCATTGCTGAACCTTTGACAAATGTATTCTGTATATTCTATACGTGAATATGTTATGTAAATAAATGTGTTCATTATAATTTTGTGTGTACGAGTCATATAATGTTATATTTCTGTAATTCAACGTATCACTTAGGCTTATAACTCAAAATAAAGACTGAAACCAAAAAACAGAAAAAAATAAACGTACGAAATTGACTGGGCTTCTACTTTTTTGCCTAATTATTCGTATTCGTTTGACGTTTGCTGTCCAGCCTACGGATTGAAAATGGCGGCGCGAAAGTTGACGAAAAAACAACAACGTAGTATGTTTTGAAATCAAGTAAGTTTTGATACTCGCGTTACTGCAAGAGGGCTTCGCCCGTATAAGGTGGCAGACCAGTAAGTAAGTACTTCTGGCTGGTAGGATGCTAAAATAGTGCCATGAAACATCCAAAGATTTTAGTTTGCATGTGTTTTCTCCAAGATTGTTTTTTATTTCCTTGTTAAATCATTGTTTACATAGTATGCCTGTTGTCATGAAAAATAAGAGTTTTACTGTGTTTGTCAGGACTATTTCTTTGGAGAGTATGAACACAGAGGGTAAGTAGAGATGTGGTGTTGGCATATGTTTATTTCAAAATACGAATAGCGTGAATGAATCGGTGTTTCATTCCAGATATTTGTCCGTTTTCGAGCCAAATGTGTGTAATTCACAGAATTAAAGTGTATTTCAGCTAACGAATGTAGTGGAACTTGTGACTGATCTCCAAAAATAGCTTATTTTGCATTGTGTCCAGTGGGCTGATTTTCACCGGTATGACACCGTACGAAAGTAAATTCCAATTACTGAGAAGTATGTGCCAAAGGAAGTAAACATTTCCATTTATTAAAATACTCAAAGTACTATTAAAAAGTACCTAAATACTTCAACGTATTAGAATGTACTGACAACCATTGAAAACCAGAGTTAGTTCAACTTAAATGCTATAACACTGAGAAGCCATGAAGCATCTCAACTCGGCCTATCGTTTATGCATCTTACCTCGACATTTTATAAACGTATCTCACCTTGGCCTTTCATTTACGCATCTCATTTCGGTTTTTCATTTACACATCTTATAGCAGCCTTTTATTGCCAAATCTAAACTCGGCCTTCATTGACGTATCTCACCTGTGCCTTTCATTTACGCATCACACCTTGGCCTTTTATTGACGCATCTCATCTTGACCTTTTATTTACGCATCTCATCTCATCGTTTCATATACGTATCTCCTTTTGACCTTTCATTTGCGCATCTCATCACGGCCTTTCATTTACGCATCTCATCTCAGACTTGCGTTGACACATTTTACCTCGGCCTTTCATTTACGCAGATCCCTTCCATTTACGCATCTCATCCCAGCCTTTCGGTGACGCATTTCATATCGACCTTTCATTTACGCATCTCATCACAGCCTTTCATTGATGCATCTTACTTCGGCCTTTCATTTACGCAGATCCCTTCCATTTACGCATCTCATCCCAGCCTTTCGTTGACCTTTCATTTACGCATCTCATCGCAGCCTTTCGTTGACGCATCTCATATCGATCTTCCATTTACGCATCTCATCCCAGCCTTTCGTTGAAGCATCTCATATCGACCTTCCATTTACGCATCTCGTCGCAGCCTTTCGTTGATTCATCTCATCCCAGCCTTTCGTTGACGCATCTCATATCGACCTTTCGTTGACGCACCTCATCGCAGCCTTTCGTTGACGCATCTCATCTCAGCCTTTCGTTGACGTATCTCATCTCGGCCTTTCATTTTCTAAACCTCACTTCGACCTTTAATTAACGAATCTTACCTCGGCCTTTCAATTGCATATCTTAGCGAAAAATGCTTAACGGACTCCGAGTTAATGCATGTAGTAAGGGTCTAGATTTTAAAATAAAACAAGAAGTTTCAGCAGTGAATAATATTCAAACATATTTATAAACATATTTTGTTCGGCAAATGCATCAAAGTACTAAAATATTTGTTTTCATTGAAATTTATGTATTTAGTTAGAAGTCTATAGTGAAATGAACGCTATTTTAATAACTTCAGTAAACTACATGCATGTCAAACATAATATTGTTTTAAGGTAAACGTTTTGTTCTACTCGGATGAAACTACCTAAAATAAACTCTTTAAATAGTTAACACTGATTTGCCCTTTCTGAGAGGTTATCGAAGTTTAACACGCAAATGTGGTGCCACAAATTGCATGCAACTGCGGTTTTTAATTAAAATGAAAATGTCAGGCCCATCATTGATTTTTCTGAGGAAAATTGAAGAGGCAGTGTTGACTTCAAACCTAATCAATCGCTACATAGTACTTGTTTCTTCATTTTTTTTCTTTCTTTTTT
>JAWPHD010017164.1:0-45999 GCA_037043455.1 Cyrtodaria siliqua | reverse complement strand
TGTATAATGCTACTATGTTTGCAACATTTTAATCCACATACTGACGTTAACCGATATCAGATCTCGAGAACACCGATGGTCCCGTGCTGGGTGTATAATGCTACTATGTTTGCAACATTTTAATCCACATACTGACGTTAACCGATATCAGATCTCGAGAACACCGATGGTCCCGTGCTGGGTGTATAATGCTACTATGTTTGCAACATTTTAATCCACATACTGACGTTAACCGATATCAGATCTCGAGAACACCGATGGTCCCGTGCTGGGTGTATAATGCTACTATGTTTGCAACATTTTAATCCACATACTGACGTTAACCGATATCAGATCTCGAGAACACCGATGGTCCCGTGCTGGGTGTATAATGCTACTATGTTTGCAACATTTTAATCCACATACTGACGTTAACCGATATCAGATCTCGAGAACACCGATGGTCCCGTGCTGGGTGTATAATGCTACTATGTTTGCAACATTTTAATCCACATACTGACGTTAACCGATATCAGATCTCGAGAACACCGATGGTCCGTGCTGGGTGTATAATGCTACTATGTTTGCAACATTTTAATCCACATACTGACGTTAACCGATATCAGATCTCGAGAACACCGATGGTCCCGTGCTGGGTGTATAATGCTACTATGTTTGCAACATTTTAATCCACATACTGACGTTAACCGATATCAGATCTCGAGAACACCGATGGTCCCGTGCTGGGTGTATAATGCTACTATGTTTGCAACATTTTAATCCACATACTGACGTTAACCGATATCAGATCTCGAGAACACCGATGGTCCCGTGCTGGGTGTATAATGCTACTATGTTTGCAACATTTTAATCCACATACTGACGTTAACCGATATCAGATCTCGAGAACACCGATGGTCCGTGCTGGGTGTATAATGCTACTATGTTTGCAACATTTTAATCCACATACTGACGTTAACCGATATCAGATCTCGAGAACACCGATGGTCCCGTGCTGGGTGTATAATGCTACTATGTTTGCAACATTTTAATCCACATACTGACGTTAACCGATATCAGATCTCGAGAACACCGATGGTCCCGTGCTGGGTGTATAATACTACTATGTTTGCAACATTTTAATCCACATACTGACGTTAACCGATATCAGATCTCGAGAACACCGATGGTCCCGTGCTGGGTGTATAATACTACTATGTTTGCAACATTTTAATCCACATACTGACGTTAACCGATATCAGATCTCGAGAACACCGATGGTCCCGTTGCTGGGTGTATAATACTACTATGTTTGCAACATTTTAATCCACATACTGACGTTAACCGATATCAGATCTCGAGAACACCGATGGTCCCGTGCTGGGTGTATAATACTACTATGTTTGCAACATTTTAATCCACATACTGACGTTAACCGATATCAGATCTCGAGAACACCGATGGTCCCGTGCTGGGTGTATAATACTACTATGTTTGCAACATTTTAATCCACATACTGACGTTAACCGATATCAGATCTCGAGAACACCGATGGTCCCGTGCTGGGTGTATAATACTACTATGTTTGCAACATTTTAATCCACATACTGACGTTAACCGATATCAGATCTCGAGAACACCGATGGTCCCGTGCTGGGTGTATAATACTACTATGTTTGCAACATTTTAATCCACATACTGACGTTAACCGATATCAGATCTCGAGAACACCGATGGTCCCGTGCTGGGTGTATAATACTACTATGTTTGCAACATTTTAATCCACATACTGACGTTAACCGATATCAGATCTCGAGAACACCGATGGTCCCGTGCTGGGTGTATAATACTACTATGTTTGCAACATTTTAATCCACATACTGACGTTAACCGATATCAGATCTCGAGAACACCGATGGTCCCGTGCTGGGTGTATAATACTACTATGTTTGCAACATTTTAATCCACATACTGACGTTAACCGATATCAGATCTCGAGAACACCGATGGTCCCGTGCTGGGTGTATAATACTACTATGTTTGCAACATTTTAATCCACATACTGACGTTAACCGATATCAGATCTCGAGAACACCGATGGTCCCGTGCTGGGTGTATAATACTACTATGTTTGCAACATTTTAATCCACATACTGACGTTAACCGATATCAGATCTCGAGAACACCGATGGTCCCGTGCTGGGTGTATAATACTACTATGTTTGCAACATTTTAATCCACATACTGACGTTAACCGATATCAGATCTCGAGAACACCGATGGTCCCGTGCTGGGTGTATAATACTACTATGTTTGCAACATTTTAATCCACATACTGACGTTAACCGATATCAGATCTCGAGAACACCGATGGTCCCGTGCTGGGTGTATAATACTACTATGTTTGCAACATTTTAATCCACATACTGACGTTAACCGATATCAGATCTCGAGAACACCGATGGTCCCGTGCTGGGTGTATAATACTACTATGTTTGCAACATTTTAATCCACATACTGACGTTAACCGATATCAGATCTCGAGAACACCGATGGTCCCGTGCTGGGTGTATAATACTACTATGTTTGCAACATTTTAATCCACATACTGACGTTAACCGATATCAGATCTCGAGAACACCGATGGTCCCGTGCTGGGTGTATAATACTACTATGTTTGCAACATTTTAATCCACATACTGACGTTAACCGATATCAGATCTCGAGAACACCGATGGTCCCGTGCTGGGTGTATAATACTACTATGTTTGCAACATTTTAATCCACATACTGACGTTAACCGATATCAGATCTCGAGAACACCGATGGTCCCGTGCTGGGTGTATAATACTACTATGTTTGCAACATTTTAATCCACATACTGACGTTAACCGATATCAGATCTCGAGAACACCGATGGTCCCGTGCTGGGTGTATAATACTACTATGTTTGCAACATTTTAATCCACATACTGACGTTAACCGATATCAGATCTCGAGAACACCGATGGTCCCGTGCTGGGTGTATAATACTACTATGTTTGCAACATTTTAATCCACATACTGACGTTAACCGATATCAGATCTCGAGAACACCGATGGTCCCGTGCTGGGTGTATAATACTACTATGTTTGCAACATTTTAATCCACATACTGACGTTAACCGATATCAGATCTCGAGAACACCGATGGTCCCGTGCTGGGTGTATAATACTACTATGTTTGCAACATTTTAATCCACATACTGACGTTAACCGATATCAGATCTCGAGAACACCGATGGTCCCGTGCTGGGTGTATAATACTACTATGTTTGCAACATTTTAATCCACATACTGACGTTAACCGATATCAGATCTCGAGAACACCGATGGTCCCGTGCTGGGTGTATAATACTACTATGTTTGCAACATTTTAATCCACATACTGACGTTAACCGATATCAGATCTCGAGAACACCGATGGTCCCGTGCTGGGTGTATAATACTACTATGTTTGCAACATTTTAATCCACATACTGACGTTAACCGATATCAGATCTCGAGAACACCGATGGTCCCGTGCTGGGTGTATAATACTACTATGTTTGCAACATTTTAATCCACATACTGACGTTAACCGATATCAGATCTCGAGAACACCGATGGTCCCGTGCTGGGTGTATAATACTACTATGTTTGCAACATTTTAATCCACATACTGACGTTAACCGATATCAGATCTCGAGAACACCGATGGTCCCGTGCTGGGTGTATAATACTACTATGTTTGCAACATTTTAATCCACATACTGACGTTAACCGATATCAGATCTCGAGAACACCGATGGTCCCGTGCTGGGTGTATAATACTACTATGTTTGCAACATTTTAATCCACATACTGACGTTAACCGATATCAGATCTCGAGAACACCGATGGTCCCGTGCTGGATGTCTCCGAAGTACAGAAGAAAGTAACACAACACATACGGTGTGTTACTGTAACCACCTGACAAACTTTGCTGTCCTGATGGATGTTTATGGCATAAAGGTAGGGAAAGACAGATGTTATCGAGCTATCTTTGACAAGTAAGATATATTCAACAGTATCGTCCATTTAATCTCTTGAACATTTTATTATTTAAACATGTTCTGTAGTATTAAAGTTTCTTGCATACCGGATATGGTTTTCCGTGTTTTACATGGGTGATAGAAAGCCTGTTCTTGCATACCGGACAAGGATATCCGCCATTTTACCGGGGCTAGATATTTCCGTCTCACACTAGGGTCGGGATAAAATTCACGCGCGCCAACATCCGGTATGCAAGAACACATGCAAAACGTTAGTAGCTGGCGGCGTCGACGAACAACATGTCTCTGATATGCAAGAAAAAGAATCTATCACTGGTATTCGGTTCAGATAGGGAATTCCAGCCCTCGGTATAAGTGTTTTAACCGGAACCTCGGCAGAGCCTCGATTTCGATAAAAACACTTATACCTCTGGTTGGAATTCCCTATCTTCACCGGATACCCATGGAAGATTCTTATAATCGTACACATGGGGGGAGATAAAAGTCGCGCGGCAGAGCCTCGGTTCCGATAAAAACAAATATATTCTTTTCGGAATTTCCGATCTTCACCGGATACCCATGAAATATTCTTATAATCTAACATAGTTTATTAAAATACCTAATGCTAACTGGTTATTGTGACGGTATTACATTTCCTATCATGACCTCTGACGTAACGTCCTTCAACAGTTACAACGTACAAATCAATAAGAACGTAATTTTAAACGATGTTAAAGACATTTTCTATAGTTTTTCCTGCATAACAGATTTTTTTAAAACTTTTTGTACAGTAAGTCTGTTATATTTATTTAGACAGAAAATGCAAAAATAATGGTAGATCACCATAATTGTTAAAATTTTAAAAATAATTTGTAATGCCACCGTCATGTCAATCTGTTCAAAAAGTTGAACAAGTCCATGAAATAGCTAAATAAGACATTTTTGAAGTCTAATCATTTATTCATAGGTCATAATTCTGCTAAAATTGTATTAAAGTAAAGAACATTTAATTATAATAACATTTAAAGGTCATCTTTATGTAAAACCTATCTTTTGTTTTACAAAATCTGTTGAGACCATTACTCACAATTAACCCATAATGATACAATTTCCTTTTTTGTTGGATGTTCCCAATAGTAGAATTTGTTTAAACGTCGTTTGGTGTTGAAAGATGGTCATACAATGTTAGATATGAGAATATGTTTGTATTGTGTTAAATCTCTCGAAATTGTGTGTATTAAATACATAAACATCCATGTCAGATAAGAAATAAAATATTTCCAGCGGGTTTCTATTGTGCGAGTTCAAAATCTGGTGTTTGGGACTATAAGCATCTATCATGGGTATCCGGTGAAGATAGGGAATTCCAACCCGAGGTATATGTGTTTTTATCGGAACCGAGCCTCTGCCGAGGTTCCGATTAAAACACTTATACCGAGGGTTGGAATTTCCTATCTGAACCGAATACCCATGATAGATTCTTTTTCTTGCATATCAGAGGCATGTTGTGCGATGACGCCGCCAGCTACTAACGTTTTGCATGTTTACCTGCATACCGGATGTTGGCGCGCGTGAATTTTATCTCGACCCTAGGGTGAGATGGAAATATCTAGCCTCGGTAAAATGACGGATATCCTTGTCCGGTATGCAAGAATTGTTACTCCCGCCCACCAGGTATTGATCTGGGACAAGATAAACTCCCTGGAAATAGTTTATTTCTTATTTATCAAAGTGTTTTAAGATATCAATGATATATACACAGTATCTACTCCACTGATTTATACTGAAACAAAAAAGAAACTCATAATTCCACGTAACATGCCAGATATATCTCAATGTGATTTGTACAAAAAGGGGCTACAACTAATTACAGAAAGGACAACTCTGTCATGTAGTAGACCTTTTAAGCAATATACATTGTTACACCAAATTCATAGCTGTTGAAGTTTCGCTTGAAAAAGTCAAGCCATTTCCGTATTGTGTTTAACGTTAAGAGATTGCAACGTTTAAAACCTAAGTTTGCTCATTTGCTTGAGCCAAATGCGCAGTCTGTCGATAATGAAACTATAAAGTGGTAACCATTGGTGTATTCAGTGCTGTTTAAACCTCTTTCTGAAAGGACAAGCATAATATCGCCCTGTACCATTCGATTAGCAGTAGCATATTAAACATACAATATATACCGAAAAATACCCATTATGTCTTTCTTTTTCTTTTCAGAATATAATCGAAGGAATACAATCATGCAAAACACAGTTTTCTCGTTTAATCAAAAGTACACGCGTCTTACAAATGATCTGTTGCTGATATTGTTGATATAATGTTATTGGGACGCCCTACCCTTTGTTTCAGTTAAAAGCACAATATCGCTGCCGTATAAAACAAATACTATTAGACGGTATCACTGTGGTTTGATATTGGTTAAAGGGACACATGGCAATCTTGAAGTATTTGTCAAACATTGAAATTAGCGTCTACATGTATTTATCCAGTATCATTTTGACTTTAAACCTGCTTGCATATAATTAAATAAAGTTTTGAGTTTTTCGTTGTTTAGTCATATTCTACCATACGTTTAAATATATCATTTTTGCAATATAATTACCAGTTAAACATATGCAAATCACTTTTCTTTATACTTCTCTTAACATTTATATTAATGATAACAAATGAAAATTATGCAGAAAAACTAACGGTACATCGTGAGTTTTTAAAAAATCAAGATTGCCATGTGTCCCTTTAATGTAATTTCCACTATCCCGCAACTCTTTCCGACGCTTTATTATTTACTTACAATATCCATATATATCATTTTAGGACACGATAGATGAGTTCAATTCCAAAATATTAACCTATCTCTCATACGGAGGCGGCGGTCTGTCTATTCTTGGCTGTGTCATATCAATCATTATTTTCGAGTTCTTCAGGTACGTGCATGCTCGTGATTTTGAAAGAAACTGATGAATTAACAATAAGAAACAAGTGTTATTTTATTGTATCAATAGTATGATGTTATTAGCCACAAAAGTGGCCATTTTATCTGTGTTGTAAGTGCAAATACATATACACAATGCATGCGCAGTATACATGAGCGCAAAGCCTACAGATCAGACTACACCAATTATCAACCAATCAGCGGGCAGGGAAAAAGTTCCAGGTAAATTCGGAGCTATTACACAGAATCTCTTAATTTTGATTGGTTGTCAAGGTAATCAAACCAAAAAATCTTGCTAAAAAATTAAAATTCAACTTTTGAAGAGTACTTATAAAGGTTAAATCATACATTTGTGCAATGTATTCATAATGTGTTGCATAATCAAAGAAAGAAGTATATTTTACATTTTCCTCATGTTTCTACATGCAAGTAGGTGGGTCAGCACCATCCGACCCAAACAGCTTTTTCAAAACATACTCAATGTATGGCTTCTGTATGTTTGTTTGATAAAACTAAGATAGGTCTTTCAAAACAAGTAATAAAAAATATAGCTTCCTATATTAGGGAACTCAGTACAGAGCTTAGAGCTATAAGGTAGGCCTATGGAAAATGAATTGGTGTAGTATGACCTACAGTCTACCTGCACATTATTTTCTATACTGGCATATAAATGCAACCAATAGTACACGGAAAGTGATGTTTTACCCGGTTATGCACCGTTTATACTTTTATAGTTTCCTATTTAATTAAGTTATGGAAACCGTAGAAAAGCAGAATTTACAATAAAAGTCATATACTATGTGTGTATGGTCAGCGTACTGACATTAACTTGTCACGATGGTCACATACATCGTTACAGATGGAGGAATGTATACAGTAATTGTTCAAGCCAGGAGGAATAAATGGGTGGTCTGAAATTCGACCATCATGCACAACCTAAAGTGTGCTGAAAAATGACGTTAAACTCCAAACAAACACATATTCATGTCTGTTTTAGATTGAAGAATGAGCGCGTACGTATCCACGAACAGCTGGCCCTTACTATTGTCCTGGTGCAGTTATGCTTCCTTGTCGGAATAGACAGGACTGAAAACAAGGTCGGTCAGCACAGTTATAATGATACATGTCAGCACAGTTATACTGATATATGTCAGCATAGTTATACTGATACATGTCAGCACAGTTATACTGATACATGTCAGCACAGTTATACTGACACATGTCAGCACAGTTATACTGATACATGTCAGCACAGTTATACTGACACATGTCAGCACAGTTATACTGATACATGTCAGCACAGTTATACTGATACATGTCAGCACAGTTATAACCTTACAACTTGAAATTACAATTGTTAAGACAATTCTTTCCACAAATCTTTCATTCAGGCAGGCCTAATGATTTTGTTTTGTAATATTGACTATTTTTGCAGTCTTAACTAGTTTATGCATTATAACTTTCTAAAATACTTTAATTAATATATGATTCGCAGAAAGCCGTTGTACAATTTCTTTATTTCGCGATTTATATAAACTTGTTTGTTGTGATTTGTTTATTTAACCCTTTCGCCGCCAAATTGCAAATGACGGTCGTCTACTAAAATGTGAATGCAAACCTTCCGGTAATGTTATATTATTTGATATAAAGGTTTATAGAAAACATTCTTACTGAGTGGCGAATAGTGTAAAACCTGATCAGCATGCACATAGTGTATATGCTGATCTTGGCCTACACTGGTAGTAAGATCAGTGTTTTGACTGCGGCGACAAAGGAGTTAACCATTGCTTATCTGTCAACATGCAAATGACATTTTAATACTAAACGAATTTCGAGTTTTGGTAGCTGAATAAGCTTATATTGTTTCCTGCAGTACGCGTGTAAGGCGATTGCGATCTGTCTGCATTATTTTCTTGTGGCAATGTTTTGTTGGATGCTGGTGGAAGGGATACACCTCTACCTGGCCCTCGTGAAAGTGTTCAGAGCAAGGTCGCACATGAAGAAGTATGTCGCAATCGGTTGGGGTGAGTACAGGGGTAGCATGGCTAAATGACAGGCAATTTAGCGTTTATGTTTAGCGCTTACTGTGGTACGGTTATTTTACTAGTTTGTTTTGATTGTCCTTATTTCGCTTTTAAATTATATAAAATGGTTGTTTTCGTTTATTTGAAATTTGGGTATCTATCAACATGCAACTATCTTCAGCTACTTACCGCTACCGCAATTGTATGTCGTGTAAAATATAACACATTTCAAGCAAATATGAATGCTTCAAAACTAACGCGCCAAATAACGGCAAAATTACACTAAAAAAAAACTGTTTATCAAAACTATATCCAGGTGTTCAGGTCAAATAATGATGTATATGTGCCGATTAAAAGTATAGTTTTATTCACGAGTTCTTAAGATATCCGTGATTGAATATGCGTAAAATTAATTATGAGTTGGTAACTTTTAATTCGACGCTCAAACTTCTTTAATACATCATTTATGGTACATTGTTTATGTGATCGGTTATACTAATTAAAACATATTGCAAAGTAAATAGTCGTGTATTTTCTTTGCAGGCGTTCCTTTGATAATAGTGGGCATATCAGCAGGTATATTTCATGAACAGTATGGTACAGGACAAATGTAAGTTACTGCGTATTCGCGAACAATACTCAAATGTCAAATTGTCGGAACCAATCAGATTTATTCCGTACTAGTTTCGTATAATTTTTTTTTGAAATATCTTATCATTGTATGGTTTGAAAATGTTTGCCTTATATAAGGCTCGAACCCTGAACCTTCGATTCAGCAGACGACGCTCTAACAGACTGCACCAAAGGAAGGCGAATTTGGTTTGTTGCGGTATTAAATAATATATAACAAATGCCACGATCTGCAATCTGTTCCGATAATTTGGTATGTGAGCGATCTCTTAATTTATTACGGTTATTCCAAATATTTGTCAACGTTTTGTAAAACCGTTGAGAACTTTGCTGTTCAGTTCATCTGGTATCGTCCAACCAGACTAAAATAAACAATTCATTCGCAACATCTCGATCACTACTTTGAATTGATTTGATTGGTCAGTCGTTTTCCTGAGCTTCACAGTGTAAAGTAAGTACTTAACGCAAATTAAATTGTGCCAGACGAATGGAAAATTGCTCAACGGAGAAGAAAAACAACAACATTTAACGAAAACAGCCAGTCGAATATGCTTCACGTTTGGATTGATGGTCCGTGTTACAATTGTACATACATTTATTATATATTTACTGATTTCTCTATGTGTTCTATGTTGACGTTCTTTATATATACTTCCGTTTTATTTTAAACTTGTATAGTTGTTGTACTCGTCTAGCCCTTTCGCTGCCACAGTCAAAACATTGATTTATGAACAGCGTGGGCCCAGATCAAAATGCACACTATGTGCAGGATGATCAGTGTTGACACTGTTGACCACTCAGTAAGAATGTTTTCCATAACACTTACAAATGAAATATAACCGGGACGTTTGAATTCAAATTTTAGCAGACGACATTTTAAATTTGGCGGCTAAAGGGTTAATAAGTGCATAAAAAGATCTTCATCGTGAAGGAGAAGTTACCGGTATTTATGTTGTATTTGTGGTTTTATGTAGATGCTGGCTAACGCAGAAAGTGTTGCTGGTGGCATTTGTTCCAGCTGTCGGTCTGGTCATTATTGTAAGTATAAATATCGAAATGTATTAAATTTTGCGCCGTCCGTGGCCGAGTGGTTAACGTCTCTGACTTGCTCCTCACCACTGTGGGTTCGAACCCTTCTAGACCACGAATCCAGAAATGTGAGGAAGCTATCCAACTGGCTTGCGGAATGCCGATGGTTCTACCCAGGTACCAGCTCAAGCACGAACATTGTCCGGAGGGTCATCTGGGGTCTTCTTCCACCAATGGAAGCTGGAAAGTCGCCATATGTCCTTAGCTGTTGGTGCGACTATAAAATCCAATTCAATTAAATTGAAATTTAAACATTTCCGCTACACGCACCCTTGGTATTTTGCAATGTAACTTTACGTAGATTTTGTAATTTTTGGTCGTGAAATGTGTTACAGAGTATGCACATACAATTTTGAAAAATATTTTTAAAAATATTTTTAAACAATGGCGTCCACCTAACTCTATTACGACAATAAACATGTGCCTAGTGAAGCTAGCCCTATTTATATATTATACCAACTGTATTTCCATTGCCCTCACATTTCACATGCTTTTAACAACGTGTTTTTGTGTGTGTGTTTTTCATCAGGGAAAACCTGTGACAGCCACCGAAACAGGTTTCTTATCTGAAACAGCTTATACAGAGATTGTATAGGGTAAATGATAGGTGAAACAGACATGGCATGTCCACTCGAGATAATTCATGTTTTTAAAAACAATTTACACTAGTAATATTACTAGTTATCACCTCCTTGAAGGCAACTAAGAAAAATGCTGTATTTTATAAGCCATTTTTTTTTTTTTTTTTAATTATATTCTATTGATATAAATATTACATAACATCATATACAATTACATGCGGTTCGTATATATACATGATACATAAACTGGGGCGTCCGTGGTCGAGTGATTAACGTTTCTGACTTGAAATCACTTGCCCCTCACCGCTGTAGGTTCGATCCCTCAGGGGCCTAGGAATCTTTATGTGAGGAAGCTATCCAGCTGGCTTGCGGAACGTCGGTGGTTGTACCCAGGTCCCCGCCCGTGCACGAAAATTGCCCGGAGGGGCACCTGGGATCTTCCTCCACCAATGGAAGCTGGAAAGTCGCCATATGACCTTAGCTGTTGGTGCGACTCTAAAATCCAATTCAATCGATACATAAACTACATGGCAAAGTAATATATAATGTATGTAGTATACTATTGATTTGTATCTGAGTATATACAATATTAAACAGAACAACTTAAAGAAAGAGGTTTTAATAAGAAGGATAAAAACAGCCTGACAAATCAGGGTATAACAGGGAAGTAAAGAGTAATGTAGCATTACGGGGTCCCGCCTTAATTCCATTAAGCAATGAGAAAGCTGATATAATCAGGGTTTTATAATGGATATTTCGACAATAAAACAATGCAGTAACCTGCTTAAAATTACCTATTAAATGTTTTAATTTTAAACTATGCAAACGTTTTAGCCGAGATTAAGGTTTTATTTCATACCCCAGCCAACCCCGTTTTCGCCTTTTGGAATAGGGGTTGGATTGGTAGGAAAGTTAATACTCGGACCACGTAATGGCAAGGAAGAGAAAATGCCAGCAGTGATAAAGAGGAAAAGGAAATTAACAGAATAAGTGTTTGCATTTCTTTCTGAAACAAGTAAACATCGACATATTCCAATACTGTTTTGATGGAGTAATGCTAAACGCTAACTCTATATTTCTTTATACTTAACATTCTACTCAAAATAAGTGTATGACATTCGACTTTTCTATATTGCTATTTAAATTACATTGTATTTCCTTAGGATGTTTCCTTAACAGATACCTCATTTAACGAAATTAATCATTACTCGTAGAGCTCTCCGAACGTTTTCGATCCCACGCTTATTGCTATTTATCATTTGCTGTATTATTAGCTTTACTGCTCATCTTCTGATCAGATAGATTGACATGGTCGATAACACACGATTGTTAGTCAGCCAGACTGACTACGCTGTGTGATATGCTAGGCAAAACCTTCGTCGGCTTTTGTTATTTGTGTCGGATAATGCGTGTGAACCTTTTAATTAAACGTCTTTATTATTATTTTGATTCCAGATAAACACCGTTGTTCTGATGGTGGTAATGCGAACCATGCTTAAATCCATGTCAAAGGGATCGAAGACAACAGTAGAGGAGAGATCTTCAATCAAGTAAGTTAATAGGGAGCGGTAGGTACCATTCATTGCATACCATTTTGAGATCATACCAGTTACTCTTAAGTCGACAGCTCCGGGATAATGATGTACACCGCATACCATTTTGAAATCATGCCAGTTAATCTTAAAAAAAAAAAGATATAAAAATCGGACAGGGAAAGTAGCATTCAATGACGACAGTCAACCACAAAACACAAAAAAAAAAACACGCAAACAGACAAACGAGAAGGCAAAAGTAATAACAAAATGAGGACGACATCACAAACACAAAATGGTTGACAACAGAGCTTCCGCCTTTGAACGGTCAGTGGCCAAGTTTTTTTTAGCACATGTCAGACCATATATGACGGATGAATTTTCGGTGGTGAAGGCAGACCATCCCTTTTTCCTGGGTGGAACCAGGACTGTATATCTTCCGCCATCCGTAAGAATCGACACTTTCTCACTTGACAAGTCGAGCTCCCAGTGGGATTCGAACCCGCATTGGTGAGAGCCTCCACTCCGAGATATCATTTTAGCATTGTAAAGATTGTGCAGCGTTAATGTTTGTTGCATTATTTTTGGTAAAATCTATTGTTACTGCGTTTGTACCTCTAAAACAGTTTGTAATAAGTCAATTATAGTCATAAAGTTTAACAAAGAATCTGCATGATGTGACTTTTCTCTAATCACCTGATAAAAATGTAAGACGTTGGTTGCTTATGTACGAAACTCAAATGATCCTATCGTTACGAAATGTTATAATGAAATTAATGTAAAGATAGCAAAACTTTGTATACCCTACCTACTAAATTAATTGGATAAATATGAATTCATCGCTTTGAAACATCAAAGACACCACAAAATAAAAACATGCTTCTGTGCTTATTGCTTGATACTATCTCCTAATAAAAAAAACGCTATATTTAAGGCGTAGCCTACGTTCAAACTGGAACTTAAAATACAAAAGTTGATAAATTGCTCTGTGGGTGGCGCTTCTAAGGGAACCGATTAAAGCTTGTAATGAAGAACGTTGAAATACATAATTATAGCAAACTATTTGCATATATGGAATCCGGCTGACTTCAGTAACGATCAAGTGATATAGTGAAGTAACAATTATGCGGCATTGAAAGCTCTGTATGATGTTGATCTCTTGAACGTGCAATCAATCTTAAAATTATCCTCAGCTAACTTATAAATTAGTGTATAGATATTCAAAGTGTGCATACTTATCATAGTCTAGGTAAAAAATGGTGGTTCAGTTAACTCATTTATCTTTTTCTCTTTTCAAAAAAAAAGCCTATGAGGTCATTTTTACACTAAGTGGTCCCATTTTAAAAATATAATAAATGCCCCATTAATTAACCAAGTTAAAAAAAATATAACATTATTTTGTAATATTATTGTTTTCATTGACAAGTTGATTTGTCATTACGTGTCCGAGTATTAAATTTCATACACCATCCAACCACTTCTCCAAGAAGCGAAAACGGGGTTGGCTGGGGAATGAAAAAAAACCTTAATTTCGGCTTAAAACATTTGCATATTGTAAAATTAAACATTTAAGGTAATTACAAACAGTTTATCGCATGTTTTTCAGTAAAAAGGTTTATAAACATGTTTTATTGTCAAAATATCCGTTACAAAATCCTGCTAATATAAGCTTTCCCATCCCTTAATGAAATTAAGGCGGGACTACGCAATGTATGTATGCAAGGAAAAAGCAATTTCACTGTAACAGTCATTTATATATGTTAGGGTTTTAGAGATTGTGCAAGTAAAATATTACTCACTGAAACATGATTAGTTAAACAAAGACAATTAAACATGGTTAGTTAAACATGGTCAATAAAAGTGGTTAGTTAAAACACAAGTCAAACTAACATGGTGAGTTGAAAACGTTGATAAACAAGTTTGTTTTAAACATAGTCAATAAAACATGGTTAGCTTAATATAGACTATCAAACACATTTAGTCAAAGTTTATAAAACATAGCTATTTAAACAAAATCAGTAGAGTACCCCATACGTATAGGTACTTTGTTTCCTATATGTTCTATATAAAACCGCCATCTTGGCTCTGAGAATTCAATTTTTTAATAGTATATACAGATAAACACAAAAACCGACGATACGCCCGCTATCTGTTATAACAGGTAACATCAATTAGCATGCCTATTTATAACGTCACGTTTTATATAGAATATATAGGGTAAAAAAGCGGTATACCCCTCTTAACCCTGTCTCCCAATCAAAGGCTTTAGAATTACACAACAAACTTGAATTCTATTAAAAACTTCCCGAATATATTAACTACCATAGTTCATTGTTTTTCGTTACTTACATAATTTATGCAGACGATTTATATTGTATCTAACAGAATTGGACTCAAGGCAGCATCCGTCTTGCTCCCGTTATTGGGGCTAACCTGGACGTTTGGGTTCCTGTCTGTCACCAGCAAAGAAACTCTCATCTTTACCTATCTATTTACATTCTTCAACTCCATGCAGGTAATGCCATTTTCATTGTTTTTACTATTCTGCTGGCTTTTGGAATGTCGGTGGTTCTACCCGGGAGCACGAAAATTGCCCGAAGGTCACCTGGGGTCTTTTTCCCCCACAGATGGAATCTTGAAAGTCGCCATATGACCTTATATATTAGCTGTTGGTGCGACTATAAAATCCATTTCAGTTCTAAATTAATACATATGTGTTCATTTGATTCGGCACCGTTCAGTTTTAGTTCCGTTAAAATACGACGTAATCATCACTAGTATATATGAAAAAAGATGATTTAGCAAAACATTATGCTTCATGACTTAAATATATACGGTTAACAAATGTCAACAAATTCTGGATCCCTACGTGCAAATTATGTATTAAAATCACTGTGTTTTCTAATTAAATCTTAATCCCTAGTATATAAAGTACATTGTATAAATAACCTGCTGAAACGAAATAAGTTTTGCATGCACATCTAACATGGTCAAGTATTTATGTAACTTTCCTCATTTTAGGGCGTGTTTTTCTTCGTGTTTCATTGCCTGCTGAGTGTCGATGTAAGTACCATCCTGTTGTTCTTACAAATAAGTAGATTAGCTGTCATACATTTGAGTTTAAATATTGAAAAAAAAACAAAAAACATAATACAAATAAAAATAACTATAACAATTAGTATAATAATAATAATAATGCGATACAAATGTATACAAACAAGTTTGAGGAACTTTAATACTGGATTAATAACTCAAGATGAAAATTGTAAAGTTTGATAAATACTTCAAGATTGCCATGTGTCCATTTTTTTTATTTATTTTTTTAAATCTCTTAAGTCTAGTTTTAGAATATGGATCTCAAAAAGACAAGATTTGCTAGATAATTAACTAATTCTACTGCTTGTAAGGTTTCTGTGGGCATTGTTATACAATCGTTCATCTGAATGACATAAACACGTACTTTGTTTCATCTGAAAGGTTCAGAACGCATTTGAACGCCGCAGTAGACGTCAGAGTCAAAAAAAAATGACGGAGTCGTCGTTGTCGTCGCTGTCCAAGCGTGACAGAAAAGATTCAGACTTTGAGTCTTCGATGTATTCTTACAGTAAATCATCGGTAAGGCATAATTACAGTAAATCATCGGTAAGGCATTATTACAGTAAATCATCGGTAAGGCATAATTACAGTAAATAATCGGTAAGGCATTATTACAGTAAATCATCGGTAAGGCATTATTACAGTAAATCATCGGTAAGGCATTATTACAGTAAATCATCGGAAAGGCATTATTACAGTAAATCATCGGTAAGGCATTATTACAGTAAAGCATCGGTAAGGCATTATTACAGTAAATCATCGGTAAGGGATTATTACAGTAAAGCATCGGTAAGGCATTATTACAGTAAAGCATCGGTAAGGCATTATTACAGGGCATTATTACAGTAAATCATTGGTAAGGCATTATTACAGTAAATCATCGGTAAGGCATTATTGCAGTAAAGCATCGGTAAGGCATTATTACAGTAAATCATCGGTAAGGCATTATTACAGTAAATCATCGGTAAGGCATTATTAAGTAAATCATCGGTAAGGCATTATTACAGTATATCATCGGTAAGGCATTATTACAGTAAATCATCCGTAAGCCATTATTACAGTAAATCATCGGTAAGGCATTATAACAGTAAATCATCGGTAAGGCATTATTACAGTAAATCATCGGTAAGGCATTATTACAGTATATCATCGGTAAGGCATTATTACAGTAAATCGTCGGTAAGGCATTATTACAGTAAATCATCGGTAAGGCATTATTACAGTATATCATCGGTAAGGCATTATTACAGTAAATCATCGGTAAGGCATTATTACAGTATATCATCGGTAAGGCATTATTATAGTAAATCATCGGTAAGGCATTATTACAGTAACGCATCGGTAAGGCATTATTACAGTAACGCATCGGTAAGGCATTATTACAGTAAATCATCGGTAAGGCATTATTACAGTAAGTCATCGGTAAGGCACTATTACAGTAAATCATCGGTAAGGCATTATTACAGTAAATCATCGGTAAGGCATTATTACATTAAATCATCGGTAAGGCATTATTACAGTAAATCATCGGTAAGGCATTATTACAGTAAGTCATCGGTAAGGCATTATTACAGTAAGTCATCGGTAAGGCATTATTACAGTAAATCATCGGTAATGCATTATTACAGTAAATCATCGGTAAGGCATTATTACAGCAAATCATCGGTAAGGCATTATTACAGTAAATCATCGGTAAGGCATTATTACAGTAAATCATCGGTAAGGCATTATTACAGCAAATCATCGGTAAGGCATTATTACAGTAAATCATCGGTAAGGCATTATTACAGTAAAGCATCGGTAAGGCATTATTACAGGGCATTATTACAGTAAATCATCGGTAAGGCATTATTACAGTATATCATCGGTAAGGCAGTATTACAGTAAAACATCGGTAAGGCATTATTACAGTAAATCATCGGTAAGGCATTATTACAGTAAATCATCGGTAAAGCAGTATTGCAGTAAAACATCGGTAAGTCAGTATTACAGGAAATCATCGGTAAGGCATTATTACAGTAAAGCATCGGTAAGGCAGTATTACAGTAAAACATCGGTAAGGCATTATTACAGGAAATCATCGGTAAGGCATTATTACAGTAAAGCATCGGTAAGGCAGTATTACAGTAAATCATCGGTAAGGCAGTATTACAGTAAATCATCGGTAAGGCATTATTACAGTATATCATCGGTAAGGCAGTATTACAGTAAAAGATCGGTAAGGCAGTATTACAGTATATCATCGGTAAGGCAGTATTACAGTAAAACATCGGTAAGGCATTATTACAGTAAATCATTGGTAAGGCATTATTACAGTAAATCATCGGTAAGGCATTATTACAGTAAAGCATCGGTAAGGCAGTATTACAGTAAATCATCGGTAAGGCAGTATTACAGTAAATCATCGGTAAGGCATTATTACAGTATATCATCGGTAAGGCAGTATTACAGTAAAAGATCGGTAAGGCAGTATTACAGTATATCATCGGTAAGGCAGTATTACAGTAAAAGATCGGTAAGGCAGTATTACAGTAAAACATCGGTAAGGCATTATTACAGTATATCATCGGTAAGGCAGTATTACAGTAAAAGATCGGTAAGGCAGTATTACAGTAAAACATCGGTAAAGCAGTATTACAGTAAATCATTGGTAAGGCAGTATTACAGTAAATCATCGGTAAGGCATTATTACAGTAAAGCATCGGTAAGGCATTATTACAGTATATCTGCGGTAAGGCAGTATTACAGTAAAAGATCGGTAAGGCAGTATTACAGTAAATCATCGGTAAGGCATTATTACAATATATCATCGGTAAGGCAGTATTACAGTAAAAGATCGGTAAGGCAGTATTACAGTAAAACATCGGTAAAGCACTATTACAGTAAAACATCGGTAAAGCAGTATTACAGTAAATCATTGGTAAGGCAGTATTACAGTAAATCATCGGTAAGGCATTATTACAGTAAAGCATCGGTAAGGCATTATTACAGTATATCTGCGGTAAGGCATTATTACAGTAAAGCATCGGTAAGGCATTATTACAGTAAAACATTGGTAAGGCATTATTACAGTAAATCATCGGTAAGGCATTATTACAGTAAATCATCGTTAAGTCATTATTACAGTAAATCATCAGTAAGGCATTATTACAGTAAAGCATCGGTAAGGCATTATTACAGTATATCTGCGGTAAGGCATTATTACAGTAAAGCATCGGTAAGGCATTATTACAGTAAAACATTGGTAAGGCATTATTACAGTAAATCATCGGTAAGGCATTATTACAGTAAATCATCGTTAAGGCATTATTACAGTAAATCATCAGTAAGGCATTATTACAGTAAAGCATCGGTAAGGCATTATTACAGTAAATCATCGGTAAGGCATTATTACAGTAAAGCATCGGTAAGGCATTATTACAGTAAAGCATCGGTAAGGCATTATTACAGGGCATTATTACAGTAAATCATCGGTAAGGCATTATTACAGTAAATCATCGGTAAGGCATTATTACAGTAAATCATCGGTAAGGCATTATTACAGAAAAGCATCGGTAAGGCATTATTACAGTAAATCATCGGTAAGGCATTATTACAGTAAATCATCGGTAAGGCATTATTACAGTAAATCATCGGTAAGGCATTATTACAGTAAAGCATCGGTAAGACATTATTACAGTAAAGCATCGGTAAGGCATTATTACAGTAAAGCATCGGTAAGGAATTATTACAGTAAATCATAGGTAAGGCATTATTACAGTAAAGCATCGGTAAGGCATTATTACAGGGCATTATTACAGTAAATCATCGGTAAGGCATTATTACAGTAAAGCATCGGTAAGGCATTATTACAGTAAATCATCGGTAAGGCATTATTACAGTAAATCATCGGTAAGGCATTATTACAGTAAAGCATCGGTAAGGCATTATTACAGTAAATCATCGGTAAGGCATTATTACAGGACATTATAACAGTAAATCATCGGTAAGGCATTATTACAGTAAAGCATTGGTAAGGAATTATTACAGTAAATCATCGGTAAGGCAGTATTATAGTCAATCATCGGTAAGGCATTATTACAGTAAATCATCGGTAAGGCATTATTACAGTAAATCATCGGTAAGGCATTATTACAGTAAATCATCGGTAAGGCATTATTACAGTAAAGCATCGGTAAGGCATTATTACAGTAAATCATCGGTAAGGCATTATTACAGTAAATCATCGGTAAGGCATTATTACAGTAAATCATCGGTAAGGCATTATTACAGTAAAGCATCGGTAAGGCATTATTACAGTAAATCATCGGTAAGGCATTATTACAGTAAATCATCGGTAAGGCATTATTACAGTAAGTCTTTGTTAAGGAAAGTGCCAGTGTGTTCTTACAGTAAAACATCGGTAAGGCATTATTACAGTAAGTCTTTGTTAAGGAAAGTGCCAGTGTGTTCTTACAGTAAATCATCGGTAAGTCATTATTAAAGTAAGTCTTTGTTAAGGAAAGTGCCAGTGTGTTCTTACAGTAAATCATCGGTAAGGCATTATTACAGTAAGTCTTTGTTAAGGAAAGTGCCAGTGTGTTCTTACAGTAAATCATCGGTAAGGATTTGTCAGTGTATGCTTACAGTAAGTCATCGGTAATGTAAAGTTACAATAAATCATTGGTAAGAAAGTGTCAGTGTATTATTACAGTAATTCATTGTAAAAAAGTGTGGATGCGTATTGTGACAGTACATCATCGGTAAGGGAGTGTCAGTGTACTCTTACATTAAAGCATCGGTAAAGAAGTGTTAATATATTCTTAAGTAAATCATCGGTACGGAAATGTAAGTGTATTCTTACAGTAAATCACTGGTAAGGAAGTGTCTGTGTGTTCTGACAGTAAATCATCGATATGTTATTGTCAGTGTAATCTTACAGAAAATCATCGGTAAGAAAGTATCTGTATGTTCTTACAGTACATCACTGGTAATGAAGTGTAAGTTTGTTCTTACAGTAATCATCGATATGTTATTGTCAGTGTAATCTTACAGTAAATCACTGGTAAGGAAGTGTATGTGTGTTCTTAGAGTAAATCACTAATATGGAATTGTGAGTGTATTATTACAGTAAATCATCGGTAAAGAAATGTCAGTGTAATCGTACCATATGGAAGAATCTTCCTCAAATCGAAATCGACTGAAAAAAACAATAATTTCACAAAATGTAACTCTTGGTGATAGTTTAATACTGATTTATCTCCCGCAGATATCGATAAAGCCGCCTCGGGCGTTATGTAATTTAGCGTGTCGCCAGTCACACTTTATGGGGGCCATAAAACATTGGGAATCATTATGTATCTATAGTGACCATATAGAGTGAAACTATAAATGCACTTTAGAAAATTTAAGCAAAACAAATTTTTAAAAAATCATTTTAACATTTACATGAAATAGGTTATTATGAACAAGCTTTTAATAAGCTATAACTGAGAATAGTTTTTTTTAAGTGTATTTTTATGGAAATGGCATTATAATAGTGAGAAATTCTATAAAAAGCTGTTTAAAGGTTAAAAATACCATCATTTTTGATATAGCAAAAGTTTCGTTCTGACTCCTGTTTTGCCTAAAATGGAAATACCATCATTGGACAGAGAAATACATGTGTAATGGGTTTTTGCATAAATGTTTAATTCATGCAAAAACCCATTACACATGTATTTCTCTTCGTGATATATATTTCTCCGCGTCGTCTGCTTAATGTGATTATCGCAAACAACAACAACAACAACAACAACAATTAATAATTTAAAAAAAATTGCTATCTTTGCTTGTAAAACAGACATCTATAACAAGTGTCATTAACAAAAAAACTATATCAAAATAAAGATTAGTGTTTCACCTATTTAGAACCGTTTGCACCTAAGGCTTCAGTTTCGTCATTATGCGATATATTTACAATTAAAAAACACATGTTCGACATATTTTAAGAATTTTATATAGAACATATAAGGACACTAGATGGTGTATTTAAACTCGAAAACAGACCAAGATCTTTTTAACATAAAAATATGAAACTTATATCAAAATAAAGATAATAAATTGTATTTTAAGAAACCGTTTGCAACTAAGCGATCAGATTTATACAATGTATAATATTAAACAATAACGAAATTTCCCCCTATACGCTCCATGTAAAAATCTGTTTGAGGAAGATTCTTCCATATGAGTAAATCATCCGTAATGGAATGTCAGTGTATTATTACAGTCAATCATCGGTAAAGTAGTGTCAGTGTTTTCTTACAGTAAATCATCGGTAAGAAAGTGTCAGTGAGTTCCTACAGTAAATCACCGGTAATTTATATTGGACAGCGTAACATGTTTGAAAGATATACTAGTAATACGAGACTCACACAAAGATATACTAGTAATACGAGACTCACACAAAGATATACTAGTAATACGAGACTCACACAAAGATATACTTGTAATACGAGACTCACACAAAGATATACAAGTAATACGAGACTCACACAAAGATATACTAGTAATACGAGACGAGACTCACACAGAGATATACAAGTAATACGAGACTCACGCAAAGATATACTAGTAATACGAGACTCACACAAAGATATACAAGTAATACGAGACTCACACAGAGATATACAAGTAATACGAGACTCACACAGAGATATACAAGTAATACGAGACTCACACAAAGATATACAAGTAATACGAGACTCACACAAAGATATACAAGTAATACGAGACTCACACAAAGATATACAAGTAATACGAGACTCACACAAAGATATACTAGTAATACGAGACTCACACAAAGATATACTAGTAATACGAGACTCACACAAAGATATACAAGTAATACGAGACTCACACAAAGATATACTAGTAATACGAGACTCACACAAAGATATACAAGTAATACGAGACTCACACAAAGATATACTAGTAATACGAGACTCACACAAAGATATACAAGTAATACGAGACTCACACAGAGATATACTAGTAATACGAGACTCACACAGAGATATACAAGTAATACGAGACTCACACAAAGATATACAAGTAATACGAGACTCACACAAAGATATACAAGTAATACGAGACTCGAACAAAGATATACAAGTAATACGAGACTCACACAAAGATATACAAGTAATACGAGACTCACACAAAGATATACAAGTAATACGAGACTCACACAAAGATATACTAGTAATACGAGACTCACACAAAGATATACTAGTAATACGAGACTCACACAAAGATATACTAGTAATACGAGACTCACACAAAGATATACAAGTAATACGAGACTCACACAAAGATATACTAGTAATACGAGACTCACACAAAGATATACAAGTAATACGAGACTCACACAAAGATATACTAGTAATACGAGACTCACACAAAGAAATACTAGTAATACGAGACTCACACAAAGATATACAAGTAATACGAGACTCACACAGAGATATACTAGTAATACGAGACTCACACAAAGATATACTAGTAATACGAGACTCACACAAAGATATACTAGTAATACGAGACTCACACAAAGATATACAAGTAATACGAGACTCACACAAAGATATACCAGTAATACGAGACTCACACAAAGATATACTAGTAATACGAGACTCACACAAAGATATACTGGTAATACGAGACTCACACAAAGATATACAAGTAATTCGAGACTCACACAAAGATATACTAGTAATACGAGACTCACACAAAGATATACTAGTAATACGAGACTCACACAAAGATATACTAGTAATACGAGACTCACACAGAGATATACTAGTAATACGAGACTCACACAAAGATATACTAGTAATACGAGACTCATACAAAGATATACTAGTAATACGAGACTCACACAAAGATATACTAGTAATACGAGACTCACACAAAGATATACTAGTAATACGAGACTCACACAAAGATATACTAGTAATACGAGACTCACACAAAGATATACTAGTAATACGAGACTCACACAGAGATATACTAGTAATACGAGACTCACACAGAGATATACTAGTAATACGAGACTCACACAAAGATATACTAGTAATACGAGACTCACACAGAGATATACTAGTAATACGAGACTCACACAGAGATATACTAGTAATACGAGACTCACACAAAGATATACTAGTAATATGAGACTCACACAAAGATATACTAGTAATACGAGACTCACACAAAGATATACTAGTAATACGAGACTCACACAAAGATATACTAGTAATACGAGACTCACACAAAGATATACTAGTAATACGAGACTCACACAAAGATATACTAGTAATACGAGACTCACACAAAGATATACTGGTAATACGAGACTCAACACAAAGATATACTGGTAATACGAGACTCACACAGAGATATACTAGTAATACGAGACTCACACAAAGATATACTAGTAATACGAGACTCACACAAAGATATACTAGTAATACGAGACTCACACAAAGATATACTGGTAATACGAGACTCACACAAAGATATACTGGTAATACGAGACTCACACAAAGATATACTGGTAATACGAGACTCACACAAAGATATACTGGTAATACGAGACTCACACAAAGATATACTGGTAATACGAGACTCACACAGAGATATACTAGTAATACGAGACTCACACACAGATATACTAGTAATACGAGACTCACACAAAGATATACTAGTAATACGAGACTCACACAAAGATATACTAGTAATACGAGACTCACACAAAGATATACTAGTAATACGAGACTCACACAAAGATATACTAGTAATACGAGACTCACACAAAGATATACTAGTAATACGAGACTCACACAAAGATATACTAGTAATACGAGACTCACACAAAGATATACTAGTAATACGAGACTCACACAAAGATATACTAGTAATACGAGACTCACACAAAGATATACAAGTAATACGAGACTCACACAAAGATATACTAGTAATACGAGACTCACACAAAGATATACTAGTAATAGGAGACTCACACAGAGATATACTAGTAATACGAGACTCACACAAAGATATACTAGTAATACGAGACTCACACAAAGATATTCTAGTAATACGAGACTCACACAAAGATATACAAGTAATACGAGACTCACACAAAGATATACTAGTAATACGAGACTCACACAAAGATATACTAGTAATACGAGACTCACACAAAGATATACTAGTAATAGGAGACTCACACAAAGATATACTAGCAATACGAGACTCACACAAAGATATACTAGTAATAGGAGACTCACACAGAGATATACTAGTAATACGAGACTCACACAAAGATATACTAGTAATACGAGACTCACACAAAGATATTCTAGTAATACGAGACTCACACAAAGATATACAAGTAATACGAGACTCACACAAATATATACTAGTAATACGAGACTCACACAAAGATATACTAGTAATACGAGACTCACACAAAGATATACAAGTAATACGAGTAAAATCGTTTCAGACGCATGTGAATGGTATAAAATAGCCGATGGCTCTTAGAACTGTTTCTGGATGCTAATCTAAGTTTAATATATCTTCAGAGATCATTCTTGTTAACGTTTCTCATTTATGGATAACCGAAACTCTGCTATTAACAAGTAAGCAAGCCTTTAGGTCAAACAAATTATTCTAGTCGACTGTTTCAGTGCATTACCATCATTTGACTGGAATGTATTCACGCATACGTATTTATTTTTTTTTTTTATTTTTTTTTTACCTTAAGTGTTATGCTGTGTTCCACTTGCGGTCATGGTCTTACATATACCTCGCAGGTCTCGTTTAAGCATGATGCTATACTCTGATAATAACTGTTGGTAGTTAGTTCAAGTGATTTCAGTCACCCGTTATTATAGTTTTAACTAAAAAGTACATCAGACTTTCAGCCTTTTAACTAAACGGTTCTAAATGGCTAAATTGGCCTATTACAGTGCTTTTCAAAATTGGACATAGTGGACCATTTAAAGTCATTAATGCACTGTCTGGTAGAATATGACATATGTATCAATTTAAACACTTCTTATTAGTCGGTTATTTTACTGATCTTTGCAAAGTGTGATTTTAATATCTCTGTAGTGGCGTAATTGAATTGACCATGAGCAATCCTATTGTATCATCCAGATGAAAACAGCGATAACAGACGCCTCCTCCACGCTGGATAGAAAACGATCCAATCGTAACAGTGACCACACCGACGTGACGAGGACTTCGTCAGTCAAATTCGACGATGACGTGTTCTATCCACAATCGCAACATGGCAGCATCTCTAGTCGACTGAGCTCGACAAGTTTAAATAACTACGTCGTGAACCCCATGCCTCTGCACCACACTATGAGCGAAGGCGATCATGTTGATACAGCCGCTTACCAAAGGGAAAACGTGCTGAATAACGTCGTACGCCGGAGTCGTCATGGTTCGGAATCGTCAAATGGCTACGTATTATACTACGGTAAAGACAACAGAAGTCCGAATGATCTTGAAGCGTATGCCAATTTTGATAAGAATCAACTGTATGCCACAGTTCAAAAGTAAAATACTGAAATAGAATCGTGTCATCTGTTGGTGAAAATTAGTGATATTTTTTAAACAATAAACATTTTATTTTGAGCATGCACATATACACTCAATACATTTGGAAACGCAACGCTTGGTATTTTTTGAATTGAAAGAGCGGAATTAAATTACTCGTGCAAAATGTGTTTTAAATGGAAGAAGTAGACTGTTTTTCGCCATATGTTAACCTTTGGAACAAAGAGACTAGTGTACTATCATTAAATACAATCTTGGTTTGAACAAAAAATAGCGAACTAAAATAATCGAAAATAGAAAATGTTGTCTTTCTTAATGTACTGAGTACTGTATACAATTAACCATTATAAAACATTTGTATGTGTAGGTTAAAACCAAGTTCATCAAAATAAAACGCATATCACTACAAATGATTTAGATTTGTAAATAAAATATAAAATGAGCTGCATTTTCTTTTTGACTGGTATACCTACGTTTTATATAAAATGTTAGGCTCTATCATCCAGACACACAGAAGCTGACTGCGAGCGCTAAGGAGAATCTGTACACGTCTTTCATTATAATAATGACCGAAAGATGAAGCCAAACGTCAAAATTCACCTGGACGTGACGTCATTTTGGCAGCCTAATCAACCTGCACGTTAGGAGAGCAACAATGAGCTGAGAAGATGCATATTTCAAGGGGTACCCGGACCCGAGGTATAACAAGCACTGTCATATACCAACATGTTCGACATGGTCTGACGTTTTTGGGACTACCGGCATAAATTCTGAAATGTTGGTACTAACTTGGCAATTCAAGATGGCCGCTTTTGTTTAGAAAACTTGATATAAAACTGAACAATGAATGTAGGGATTGTTTTTTCCTCCAAACTCAGTAAATGGTAATAAAACTAACTGATTATTTCATAGAAAATATATTCTTTTTAAAAATGTTCACCTTTTATAATTTAGGGGTCAAAATCTAGGTCAAAAGATCAAATTAGTGCAACAAATGACAATTAACAATGGTTAGTACTGGGACAATAGTTTTTGGTATAACACACATTATTATACACCAAACCAATTGTACGAAATAGTTCTTTAAACAAATGATTTTAAAATGTGTCCTGAGTCGAAGACATACAGAGATATCCAAGATGGCGTCCAAGATGGCGCCAGATTACAAGTATTTATTAATTACGCAAACTGCGAGCATGTTCAACAAATAATAATTTAAGGTATTTTATATTTAAAACAAATATCCTTAAATATAAAATAGCATTTGTTAAACTTTAAAAAAGATTTTTAAACTGTTCACCTTTTATAATTTAGGGCAAAATTTAGGTCAAAAGGTCAAATGAGTGCAACAAATGACAATTGACTATGTGATTATACACCCAAACATCCAAACAATTGTAAGAAAGAGTGCTTTAAATAAATGATTTTAAATTTGACCTAAGTCACTGACATACAGAGATATTCAAGATGGCGCCAAATTACACGTATTTATTAATTACACAAACTGTTAAAAAATAATAATTTAGGGTATTTTATATTTAAAAGAAATTTAATATACTTAAATATAAAATGGTATTTGTTAAACTTCAAGGGAGCTTGTATAGCATACACAAATAGTAAAAACCAAGGTCAAAGGGTAATTTGAGTGCAAAAATGCACTTTTATAGAATAAACCCTTTGCATCACAAATTGTTTATATACACATCGTTTAAATATTAGGACTTTTTTTAATAATGTAAATGTTTAACGCTTACCAATGTTAACAATAAGGGAGTAAGCGAACGACAACATACTTAATGTTCATGCTCCTTATGGCATAGGTCTACGTTTCCCCTGAGAGCTCGACTTGTAAGGGAGGAAGTGTCGATTCTTACGGATGGCGGGAGGAATATAGTACTGGTTCTACCCAGGAAAAGTGGGTGGTCTGCCTCCACCACAAGAAATCGACCGTCATGTATAACCTTACATGTGTTGAAAATGAAGAAAACACCATACAAACAAACAAACAAACAAACGTTTCGGTCTATGAAAGAAGATGAACTATATATGATTACATACAAGACTTGCTGGTGATAGACGTCTTTCATGTATGGCTGCGTTCCTGAGTTGACACTGACAAAGAATACAACTTGCCTCACATTTTTTGACGTGGACTTACTAACAAAAAGCATAAGAAGATGTTTGGGCAAGAAAGATAAATTGGAAATTGGAGAGCAGTGATAATATATTAACAAATTACTTCATAAATTCTGAATAAATTTAAAACATGGAGTGACAAGCGACAACATTTCTTTTCCATAGCATTTACTGTAAGACTGACAGGCTTTAGAGACAATTTCTCCACAAATCTTCAGGAAAAGTCATTAACCAGTAGTCTCATCTACTACCAGTAGTCTCATCTACTACCAGTAGTCTCATCTACTTAAATCGTCTGTTTATTCTCTACTTGATGAGTCGTGAATTATCACACATGTCCAGATTTTGAAACTGGCGTGGCCCAGTTTATAGCATGATAGACTTGCAACTAGAGGACCTGGGTTCAAGTCGCACCGGTGCCATCGAGTTTAGTCTGTGTTTGTTGGGGTAAGACACTTTCCCTTAGCCTTATCCGTCAAATGGAGATGTTACCAGGGTATTCCCGTGTATTGCAGTTTATAATTAAAGCACGTTAGAAAATCGTTTCATTAGTAAAAGTAGGTTTGGTTTTCTGATTCCTGTGTATCCGTCTCCTCTCTCTGGGTGGCTCTAAATAATATATGTGTTGATGAGCCTGTGTAGAACATTCAAACAAACAGATTTTGAGATGATTGAATAATGTTTATATAGGCGATAGTACCAAAGTATTATAATCAATGAAACGGCTAAAATAATACTTTAAAGGGCTTTGGCGTCCATAGAATACATGTGGTGTTTGACAGTTACATTGATTATAGCATCCAAGCACAAAACCAACATAAACATGGTGAGGTTGATTCGTTGAACACAAACACATGTTATGTCCTTATCTGATTCGTTGAACACAAACACGTGTTATGTCACTATCTACCCGATTTGAATTCTTTTTTATCCAGATTGAAAAATGATGCTGAATGACAGCAAATTCAAAGATGAGCTTTGAACTTCTACATCTTGTATTCTCCAAAACACTCTCGCTTTGTTGAATGAAAATCATTCTATGGTCATTTGTGATGGTATTCAGGATTATGCCTTATAATTTTAGCAGTAAAACATAATAATGTTGGTTACGCTGAAGAGCTCTCCTCTAAGAAGAAACTGACATAAGATTGCTGGTGTATGCTCACTATGCGGCAAACATGAGTGCAGTTAGTACGAGTCCAAATACTTTCAAACTGAAAATAGGTACATACTGGTCAGGATAGAACCAGCTCATAAACTATTCAACAAACTCACAGACGAAAAAGAAATGTTCTTTTCACACTGTAAAATGTTATACACAAAGCGCACATGCAAATGTCAAAAGTCTGCATTGACATTAATAGTGAGAGATGCACCGCAGTATCAAGATTTAACGGAAAAACGCCTATTGTTTTTTATAATGACATATGAATAGAGATGATATGAGGTTATGAACACGTTTTGAACATTACACCTACTATTGAACCTTTCTATTAAGGAGTTCTTATTTTACATAATATGAACTATATACATGATATAATGACTTAATTAGTCTATAGTCGACTGTTCTTAGAGCATATATGTTTTGTCTGCCATTGATAAGCTTTAAGTAATGTAATTCTAAAGCGGAGCCATTTAAATATAATATTAAAAGACACATTCTAGCAAAGCATATTCATAACTGAAGCTCCTTTATAATTATGCCGTGACAGAGGTGAGATATACGAGGGTGCTTCAAAAGGTTCTGTCACTAGGCATATATTCTTTGAACTGAATATTACACTGAGATAAAGTAGTGTATTTATAGTACTACTGGGTTCGCTCTCTTAAATTCCACAACAAAAATGAAAAATGTCCGGCTATTTATATTCCTGAATTACCTCCCCCTACCACACCTTTTGGATACTGACATCTCTGAAAATGTCCTTGTTAAAAAACGTTGTAATTTTTTTTTCAATAATTCTATGCTTTTAAATTTTCGTGTACGCCATCTGTTGTTATTCGCCTATAATCCATGAAAATGATTGTCGATAATTCGGAAAGGTCTTGCTGTAAACCAGATATGAGTGAATGCATATCCCTTAATTTTAGCGGAAATAACACTGATTTTCTTCATTTTGTTTACGGAAATGTTATAATATCTTTTAAATGTCGTAATTATTCTCATAGTATTAATATGTTTTCATATTTGTTTACAAATCCTAGTCCTTCAGTGTTTACATTTTATATTCAACACATTATTGTAGAATTTTGCACAATGTTTAGTGAAAATATTGATCATCCAAAAACGCTGTTTCAGAAGACTATCCTTCCATTTAATGTCCATTTATCATTAAATTAATTTTACATGTTAGCTTAAAATGTTAATTTCTAAGACAATGCCTTTTCATCTACCATGAAATTCTGAATCTTGTAATGCACAGATATAACTGGTAATGTATAAGAAAGTTCAAAGGTCTTCGACAAGTACTTAAAGAGAAACAGGCATTTAAAAAAGTAACAGTTAACATACCTGAAAAAATCAGGAAGAAAATGCGTCAGTATATATAAGTGATGTATATTAAATGTTCCATAACTTTTGTCACACAAAATATACAGCATTTATTTTACCATCAATGGAATGGTATTGAAACTCTCTTTAATGTGGTACCAAACATCAACACTTACAACGAGCATATAATTGTTAAAACGTGTTAGTGACATAACTTATTGAATGACCCTCGTATAGGGAAGGTTTCATTTCATTTATTAAAGTTGTCCTTACAATTATTAGCGAGCACAGCTCGCGTCGCGAAGCGACGCGAGCGTAAGCGAGCTCCTATGGTATCATGCAGGCGAAAAGTAAACATACCCATCCATCCTTTTGAAAAGTATTGGGTCATTTACGGCAGTTTATGGGCGACTTCAACCGTAAAGTAGCATATTTCGTTACGAAATTAACAAGATAAGCTTTCGTAGAAATCATTAAGAATGGTGGTTTCCAAGCAGAATGAGGTGAAAAAAACATTAAAAACCTTTCTCGAACCCATCCAAAAATGACAATGAAATTGCATTTTTACCTATGTCGCCAAAACGGCCATTAACCGGAAGCATAGCCCAAAGTGTTACCTTGCGCGTTGTTCATTGGCCAAAATTCGTCAACACATTTCACACTTTAATAAAAGTAGATTTCGTGTCGCAGAAATGTATATGTCTTGCTAACCGATTAGGATAAACAAATGATTTGGTTAAAAACTATCTTTCATTTGTTTATTTTCCCGTAAAACCATAAATGCAATCGGAATTCTTCGCAGATTTCCGTATTCGGTCGTCTACTATTGTAAGCCATTGACGGAAATCGACGAGGTTATTCCGTGTTCATTCGTGTCAAACCCGAACAATCTGGCAATTTCCGGAAATGTTACGGAAATTATAATACAATGACAAGACGTCATTGATTTACGTCATCATCATATGTCGTCACATTATGACGTATAGTCTGTTAAAACAATTTGTGAGCAAGGTCACTTTGTGAGCAAGGTGCTTATTACCGATCCATCTTTCTTTGTTTCTTTTTTCTTTCTTTCTTTCTTTCTTCCAATACTATTGACGTATTATACACATACTTATGATTATCACAGTTTCGTTTCTGTGGATGAGTTTACCTGCAGGCTTTTTTATGATAACCGCAGAAGTTCAGCGAGATTTTTAATCTGAATAGGGTATGTCTCTCCCTGCACCAACGGCTTTACATCAGTAGGGAAGAATGACATTCTTTCACAGTAACTTTAACTATCTTACACGAATAGTTCTAGATCTAAGGGAGTACGTATCAATTCTCGAGACGTGAACCTCCGGAAGTCGAACCCCAGACTTATATATCCAGAGGCAAGTAAGCTAACCACTCTGTCATCGCATCTTTTTTTACCGCACAGTAATATTATGGTCCATTATGAAAAAATATAACTACTAGTATTTAGAAGCTGAACAACACCAATTCTAGAGTGACTAAACGATGGTTAGGCCCAAGATGTTACTCACACTGACAGGGGTAGGAACAGCCTCCTTCCCGAGATCCCAATAATTTGACTGGCGTGTTTGGGTAGGGGAAGTTTATAAGGTATTTTACCCTATGTTACATATTTTGGGGCGCTTCGACCTTTTATCCAAAAATGGTTTTAATGAGTTGGGCAAACCGAAATTAAGACATTCTGAAACTATTGAGGCTAACTGAAGTTATATTTGAGATTTCTTTTTTTGTTTGCTGTCCCAGCAACACGGCAGATGTACACCCGAAAGAGGCTAATGCAGGATGTAGACAGAAAGATAGGAATTTACATACAAAAAGCCTCATCTGAACTGATCAATGGCTGTAAAATATTTATTTTTTAACCGAATTTCCAAACTACGGTGTTTTTATTTACCACTAAAATTGCCAGTTCCAATTATATATAATGTATTTACATTTTTGTTAAAATTACTCACTCACATAGCTGAAAAACCTTTAGCTTAAACAAACGCCCGAAATAATAGCAAATCTGTCGGGTTTAGACTCCACCATAATGTACAGAATTTGTATTTTTTATTTTTGACTAGATTGCGTAGCAAATCCAGGCTTACAGTTTGGCGATTTCCATGTGTCTGTCCGTTTATCCATCCGTCCGTCTACGAGTTTTGAAGTTTTCATTAAAGTTTTTGTTTTTTCCTCATTTGTCGAAAAGCTTTGAAACTTGACACTTGTTCAACATCATTACAAATGTTATATGAAAATAACCCTAATTATGTCATGTATTTTACCTGGACTACCCCACTTTTCACACAGATTTTTCACTTACAATGTTAAATTCGCAATCCGGCTTTCGCGCCACTATTGGTGCTTCACCTTTTTTTTTTGTTACTTTTAACAAAGTTTGAGGTTTCCACTGGACCCCCATATAAATGAAACGTTCTTATGCCAGTGTACCTGTAACCGGTCATCCGGTTTGGTCTGATGCTACGGAGTAGTTCAAAATTGAAGGTGATGAAAACACGGTTTGGAAACTTACTCTGTCTTCTGCTTAAATCGATCTATGCTTTTCTCTGTCCTATCATTTCACTATTTTTGTTTTTCTACCACCTACAGAAACATTAGGGACAAATAGGACACTCAGTTTCTTAAAATGTAGATGTAGAAACTAATAAGTATCTTGAGCACAGCTAGTGCTAAACGTCAAGAACAGTGAAACAAACCAACGTCTTTTCTACATAGCATTTGATGAATTTGGTGCATTTTCAGAATATATTGATGAAAAACGTCGGACCCGGTGTCCTCCACCCCCAGACATACTCAACTAAATATTGAACTAATATTCTGAAAATGAACCACCATTTATTAAATGTCAAGTAGGAAACAACAAATTCCTATGTTTTAAAATCATTGTACTTTTCTCAAACATACATCATCATAATGATTAGACAATACGTATGAATCAATTTAACACACGTTGAAGACAAGACGTATATTAGACGTATATTCAAATAAAAAAAAGCTTAAATCATATATATACATTTTTCGTAATGACATAACGTTGAAACCGTAATTACATGTTGTTCGGCAAAAAAGTATACGCGTGCTATGTATATGTATATATAGCTTACATACACTGATGTAGTAGCAGCTTTTATGACGGTTGGTGATTCAGCCAATGTCGATCCAGACTGGATCATGACTAGATAGCCGTTCGAAGTTCGTTCCATGCCATATCTGTCCTGTCTGGGAACGAATTGAAATTTGACCGAAGCATTGTGGTGTACTGGTTACAGCGTCTGCCTTGTATTCGGGAGGTCGTGGGTTCGAGTCCCCTGACCGCGTCATACCAGATACTTTAAAAATAGAACCCTTGCCTGACGAGCAAATAATGGGTAGTGCTACGACTGATTGACCAGTGTCAGAATAATGTGACTGGGGGTATCATGTCTACTACGGTGTGTTATTCCAGTGTGGCAGCACTATAAAGAAACCATTGGGTTCGCTGCTTCAAGTAGACATATCATCACATCACACACAAACACACAGATAAAAGTCCCGACTCCATTGTGCCTTTAATCGTCGGGTACGACGCCTGTCGTAGGCGGACGGATTATAATCCTTAGAAATGCACACACACACACACACACACACAAATTGAAATTTGTTGGGGTGGGATGTCAAGATTCATAAGACACGTACAGGTAGACTTGCACTAGACGTGAGAATCATGGCTCTTATGGTGGTATGTACACGCCAGAAGAGCTACGATTCTCGCAGCTAGACTTGCACATACCGGTGCATACATACGCAGCGGCACAATCAAACATGAACTGTGCTCGCCCTGTAGGTTTAACCTATTTAATATTATGAAGTATATAATAAAGTGTGTTTTGCACAAATAACATTGTGTCTCAATACTAATAGTTACTAAATAGTTTGGCACTAATTTGACATACTGACCTAGACTTTGACACCTAAATTATAAATGGGATTTTTGTATTGTATAATGGTTTGTTTCGTATGTCACAGTTTTTTAAACAGCGTTTTTACTGAATTTAGACGAGCAAAGTGTCCCTCGATCTGTTTTCATCGTTATTTCCGGTTAAAAAGGCAGCCGTCTATGAAACAATTATATCACCAGCAAATATCTTACGAAACATCGTCATAGGGAAGTTCAAACTCGGACCTGTGCCCTGTCCGAGTAAGCAGCATACACATTAGCATACTAATGTTGTTATATTACTCCCATAATGCATATATTTTTAAGCATATATTTTAAGCTTGCAGATGCTCGATCTTATACATAATCAATGATTACGACTCGCCTTAGGTGCCTTTCGTACATCAGCAGCCGAAAGTCTATACGTTGAAGCTGAACCATCACTGTCTCATAGACGGAACAAATAAGCCCTTCAATATGCCATTAAATTAAAATCTAACCCTTCAAACCCACCTTTCGATAATGTTTTTAATCCTAGTTATGAACCTCTTTTTGATCGAAAACCGAAGGCCATTCGACCATTTGATCTTCGTATTAAACCAACATTAAGAGACACTGAACTCGACCTAAATTTGATTGTCAAGTACAAAGTACCACAAATTCCACCGTGGACTTTGGAAACACCAACAATTATTTTCGATCTTTGTAATAGTAACAAATCCAGTACATGCCCTAGTGTCTTTCAAAGCAAATTTAATGGAATTAAATCGAAATACAGTAACTATCAACATATATACACAGATGGTTCTAAAAATGGAGATAAAATAGCTGCAGCAGCTGTTGTTCACAAACACAGCATAAAGAGCCGCCTGCCTGACAAGGCCTCTATCTTTTCAGATCTTTTCAGCTGAACTTAAGGCAATTGAACTTGCCTTAAATTATATTCAGGAATCTGATGATGACCATTTTGTAATCTTTTCTGATTCCCTTTCATCTCTTCAAGCACTGGGTAATATGAAACATGATAACCCAGTTGTGCTTCAACTTTTAGAAAAGTACAATTCTCTTATAGTTGATAATGTTATTATTTTCTGCTGGCTTTCAAGCCATGAAGGAATACGTGTTAATGATAGAGCTGACAGTGCTGCTAAAGCAGCATTAGGTTTACATATATCTAATGCCAAGTTACCTTATACTGATTTTAAAAGTTGTATGAACACATACATTCGCAACTCTTGGCAAGCCGCTTGGGATTTGTCAGTTAACAATAAACTCCATTCAATTAAACCGTCACTTGGAGAATGGCGTTCTTCTAGTAGACCCATGCGTCGAGAGGAAGTTGTCCTAGCCCGGTGCAGGATAGGGCATACATGTTATACTCATTCATATTTATTGCAAGGTGAGGAATTACCAGAATGTGTACCCTGTTTTGCACCGTTAACGGTCAAACACATCTTGTTGGAATATATAGACTTTGATCCTATGCGTCAAAGGTACTACAATGCTAATACTATGACCGAGGTATTTAATACTATAGATTTTAGTCTTGTTTTAGAGTTCCTGAAGGAGGTCAGACTATATAAATCATTATAATATGTGCTTGTATGTGTCGACGTGCCGTAAAATAGCATTCATTCATTCATTCATATTTTTAAGCTTACACTTTTTCCTCACTAGAACAATGTGTTTACATTTAATAAATGTTATACAAAAAAAGAGTTGTCCTAATACTAACTTGTGTATGGTCAACCATCACTTTTTGCACTAAATTGACCTTTTGACCTAGACATAATAATTTGTGTTATACCAAACATTGTTATCCCAGTACTAATTTGTATTTAGTCAAATGTCAATTGTTGCACTCATTTGACCTATATTTTGACTCCTAAATTATAAAAGGTGCACGGCTTTGAGGGGAAAACTATCCCTACTTTAATTGTTCATTGTTATATCTGTTTTCTAAAAACAAGCCGCCATCTTGGACGCCATCTTGAATTTCTAGTACCAGATATTTAAAATGTATGCCGGTAGTCCCATAAACTTCAAACTATGCCGAACATTTTGATATATGACAGTGCTTGTTATACCTCGGGTCCGGGTACCTACCAAAAAAACACCTGAAATTTGCTCTACTACGTTGAATTACGCGCAACACTGGTTTCTATGTGATGTTCGTACGTCTTTTTTTAGTATGCATGGCGGCGCTGAATAAGTGTTAGATATTCAGCCTCGCATGCGGAAGGTTTGGGGTTCAATCCTCGGTCGGGTCATACCAAATACCTTATAACAGTGGTACTAGTAGCTCACTTGCTTGACGCTCAGCATATATAGGGTAGTTCTCGGACTGGTCGGCCCGGTGTCAGTCATATCAGTGTCACGGTTGGCTCATCTCGGACTGGTCGGCCCGGTGTCAGTCATATCAGTGTCACGGTTGGCTCATCTCGGACTGGTCGGCCCGGTGTCAGTCATATCAGTGTCACGGTTGGCTCATCTCGGACTGGTCGGCCCGGTGTCAGTCATATCAGTGTCACGGTTGGCTCATTTCGAACTGGTCGGCCCGGTGTCAGTCATATCAGTGTCACGGTTGGCTCATCTCGGACTGGTCGGCCCGGTGTCAGTCATATCAGTGTCACGGTTGGCTCATTCGGTGGTTTTTAATTTAGTTCACAAATCATAAAATAAACTTATCAAACAAAATCCTGAGTCCAAATATTATAAACAATATAACACACACAATATATATCATACACAAACACAATACATTCCTCAAACCCTCTGACTGAAAATGTCAAAGCACTTTAAGTCAAGATGATCCTGGCGATCTTTGGTTACATCCAACGTGATCCTCATCCGTGTTTAAACCTATGTTTATATGTAGGCCTTCAAATTAAACCGTCTCCGTGGCCGAGGGGTTAACGGCGTTGCCTCTCACCGCTGCGGGTTCGAATCCCACTGGGAGCTCGACTTGTTAGTGAAGAAGTGTCGATTATTACGGATGGCGGGAGGTGTACAGTACTGGTCCTACCCAGGAAAAGTGAGTGATCTGCCTCCACCACAAAAAAAGTCGACCGTCACCATACATAACCTTACATGTGTTGGAAATGACGTAAAACACCATACACAACTAAAAAAACGATCTAAAATGGTATGCGCACACTTGTATATTGTTTACATTGTCACCTGTACCTGTAACCAGGTCAAAGTGGAAGGACTGGCGGCCCCGAAAAACACAAATCTGAGAGGGGCCCTCCCAAGTAACATTGTCACGAAGTTTCATCAAAATCCTTCTAGCGGTTTCAGAAGAGAGGTAGATTTTATAAAATTGCTAACAGACGGACAGACAGACGGACGACGGACGACGGACGAAAAGTGATCGCATAAGCCCTCCTGGCCTTTGGCCATTAGAGCTAAAAACAAAGTTGCGCTAATACAAAAATAAAAAAACATAGGCATATAACACGTATATTAAAATATTTACATACATATACAAATATACAGACGTACGTATGTACGCACGAACGTACATGTGTTCTCACATGGTCATACTGTATACTTATGGCGGTTAGCTTATTTGCGGAATAAACATCATCGACGAGTGATAGGTTAGTAAAGTTAGTGAGTAAAACATAACCAGACAACGAGTGTTGATTAAAGTGTGTATGACTAACTAAGGCTACTTCCCTTAGACTGAAATGGAACAACATACTGGATATCAGGTATTCGACCCCATGACATCGAGACGGTGTCTGTGTGTGTGTGTAATTCTAAGGTTTATAGTCCGTCCGCCAACGAACACGTCAAGGAATACCTGACGCGAGACGGTGTCTACTTGTATCAGTGAGCTTTATTCTCAACTTTATAGTGCTGCCATACTGGAGTACCACGCCGTAGACATATAACATGATACTCCACCCAGTCACATTATTCTGACACCGGGCCGACAGTCCTATTACTACCCTGTATATGATGAGAGTCAAGCAATGGAGCTACTAGTACACCTTTTTAGAAAGTCTTTGGTATGACCCGGTCGGGGATTGAACCCACGACTTCCCGCATGCGAGGCGGATGCTCTACCCTCACTCCACAGCCGCCGCCTGAAAGTAAGGTTTGTTAAAGGGACACACGGCAAACTTAAAAACACAAATGGTGTAACGCTAGCTTTTGTTCACAATTTAAATATGTCCAAATCATACATTAATATGTACTCTAGTCCACACCTTATGTCTAATCTTAGAGTTTTTCTAGGTGAACCATTTATGGCGGAAGGACTACAGTCCTCACTGTTCGATATTATACATAACAACATGTACACGAAGTACCAGAATGACTATGTCCTGATGTTTGTTCATTTTTAACCGGAGGGGGCTTCAATCCTCCGTGGTGCCACTGAGTTCCGTCGGTGTGTTTTCGGGTAAGACACTTTCCCTTAGCCTCGTCCGTCGGATGGGGACGTAAACCGGGCGGTCCCGTGTATCTGTCTATCCTCCGAGCACGTTAAAGAACCATATGAATCTATTCGATAATAAGAGTAGGGCAGGTTCCCGGATTCCTATGTATCCTTTCCCTCTCTCTGGGGCGGCTCTAAATAACCTGTAATGTGTTGATAAGCCGTTAAACACTATTTAATTGTTCATTTTTATAAAAGTTGAGACAACTGAAACTACCAATCACCAAATCAAACAGTCTGCATTAAGCTCCCTTTGAAGTACGAACTTCAAACGTAAGTGGTTCAGAGATACTTATTCAGAAAAAGGATAATAATTTCTCTTTTAGGATTTAAGATTTTATTTTGATTCTGATTGCAAAGAAAAAAGAAAGAAAAAAAAGAAACTACGACAACCGAGACGACAACCAGTCTAACGAATGCTTGTTATGCAGCTTAAAACGCAATCGTGAACTCTCGGCCAATCCCGTCATTCTTCGGGATCCCGCCTCGCGTGTATCACGGCGCTTCGGTATGTTCAGAATCTTGACATTCTGTTAGCCAGAAGGCAAAGGCACAGATAATAGTAAACAGTATGGCCGCTTGCCACACGTGTTGATGTATAATTTGCGTTGAGTGTTTGTTTTTTACAATGCAGATGAAAGTTTTATCACTGCTTTCATGTTAATAAACTACTGATGGAGCAATCGGCTGAATAACATTGCAACATTTGGATGATAACTGATTTTAAATACAAATTTGTTTTGGCGGTTTGGGCGGGAATCTAAGGCGCGATGACGTAATCAATATGGAAACCTGCGTATTACATTCGAGTAATGCTGAGAAGCAGTGTACGAGATGTTACGAATGCTTAAGATCTCCGTTTAATAACGCTTTACTACTCGACATTCTGTCCACATATGCCTTAAAAGTCTACTTCTCAAAGTTTACGTTCAATTCCATTGTTATTGTGGGCGCCTCAATATGGGTGGTTGAAGTTAAAACAAGATTCGTTGATCTCTGCATATCTGAATATACATGTATACCAATGTACGAGTACAATGCATGATAATGATGACCTAAATAAAAATAATAATTACAATGCATGCATGGAAATAACAATGATGAATGGCGGGGAATAATCTCAATTCATATAATCACAAGTGAAGTATACATAGAAAACAAATTCTGACATAATAACAAGCTGAATGTAACAGAACGTACTGACTGAAAATAGCAAAAAATCGCCATCTTGGAACTGAACTTTACATGGAATTTGATGATTTTCTATAAACTGAATAACTCCTCAAATAACCATTTCTAGAGAAAGGTAATATATCATCTTTTACAAGAAGATAAATATCAGAATGCGAAATAGCAATATTTTCTGTCCTTTCACTAACAGCTAAGATGTTCAACTCGGCACAAGATTTTCCCGCCATGTTAGTTGTGTCAAAGGTTAAACTTATTCACCTGTGAAATATTACTGAAGTTTAAAGGTGGTGATCCTAATCTGAAAATGTCTAACGTAAGGTAGAAGAGAAAGTGGAGTGGAACATGAAATCAGTGATGAAAACGGACGACGGACCGATTACATGTTTAAAATACAGCACACTGTTGAGCTATACAGGTTCTCAATACAATCATGTACGTCATCCTGTGATATTATCAACCTAATTAGTGTTCCTATCCAATTAATTAATAGGCTTCCATAGACGCCCTAACGCGTGTGTGACTTCTGCCACCATGGTATTAAGTTGCTGTACCCTGTCTTCCTCCGGTTGATGAAACTTCATCAGTCCAACCATCACATACTGCCCATCCGGTCTCCTAGCTATAACCTGATCTTCGTCCAGATCATCAAACTCATTGTGGATTTTAATATTTGTTTCTTTAATCTCAAAACACTTCCATGCTGGACCTTTAGCGTTTGCAATGGCAACAACCGTCGTACTTAGGATTTCACCGTGGTATATAAAGTCGGTTAAGTTTTCACATTTCTTGGCTATTTGTAATATATCTTCGTCAATATTTTTAGCATCGCAGAAACAACGGAACTGTGTGAGCGTTGACTTGTAGTGTGAATGAACCTTCGGCAACGTGTGCGGTGATATTCTGGAGTACTTCATGTATGTCAGAACCGAAAGCGGTACCTCTGGTGTGAGCATATTTGACAACTCCATTGCTGGCGTATCGAACATCATTGTACACTCAACCCTAAAATCTGGATTTCTGTTGACCAACGCTTGCCACACTTGAGAATCTATTGTTGGGATTTTGAACTCTCGATTCGCCGGAATATAGTGTACCGTTATTTCCAGTAACTCCAATTTTGCTCGCTCCGGCTCCGACAACATTTCCAGCAGCTCCTGTGAAATCATCGGAGACCTCAGCCCTATACGAGTGAGGCGCTTGAAGCAGGATATCAAATGAAGGGTTGTTGGAACATTGAGTAAAATAGGCTCTCGTTCCGACCATGTTGTTTGATCCAGCCCAAATATCGTGAGACTCTCGAGATTGACTTTCAGTGTATCATTCAGTAGAAGAGCTACGAATATATTGCATTCAGGAGTGTCCATGTCCTTAAACATTGGCCACGAGCGAATGTGTAAATGTCTCATTCTAAACGCGTGCTGTACAAATGACGTAAGCGCCTTCACAGCCGAGTCGTTAGGTGCATACCCGTATTCTTCGTGAAACTGTGACGTCAGCGCGCCGGCGTCAATTGTGAGCGATTCCAGACGACACTGTTTACCAACTTCCGTCAAAATCTCTCGCATAGTACTAGACATAGCTCTGAAGTGGCCTTTAACTTGTATTGTCAAATTCTGAAAATACTTCCCAAACCTCTGCGTTATGTTAACATAATTGTCCACCAGTATGACGTTTTGTGTTCGTCTTGTATAATTCTGGGAAGCACCGAATAATAGTATTTTCTGGTTGCTCCATAACGAAGGGTGGTTGAACGCCTCGTATAGCGCGTGACATGTCTCCGAAAGCAGGAATCTCTCTTTCATTGGTAGATACTGGAAAACCTTCACCCATGCCACATCCGGGAGATGACTAAAGTCAGGTGAGAAGGGATCGTCCAAATGCCTTTCTTCCATTGTCTGAAAACAAAAGAAGTATTAAATCTTTATTATTTTATGCTTAGCAGTGAAATAGTGGATTTTAGCAATGAAATAAAAGCGGTATTTCATACGTGTGAAATACAGAGTTTTATTTGTTCACTGCCGGAACTACTTTTTTTTTCAATATCAAAAACATTTTATGTTTTTTTTTGTGTTTTTTTAGAAAATAACTATTTAATATATATCATTCGACTGTACACGGTCGAACTAAGAAAATGGGCCATAGTTTTTAAAACTGGTCAAGTATTTCTTCCGAATTGATGTCATTTACAGTGATAAATGTCAGTCGTCATTTTTTTTAAAAACTATTTTTTTCAGGAAGTTGCTATAAAAGTTATATCATTGGATTGAAAATAACTAAGAAAAGAGGCGTAGATTATTGAAATCGTTTAAGTAATTTAGAAGTTATGGGGAATTAAAACCAGCAATTTTATCATACTAAGCCAATGACGTCAGCAAATTAAAAAAAAATCTGCATACTGAAGTACACTTTGATTATAAAGAATAAAATAAAAATAAAAATAAAAATTGTTGTTTTGTCGTGAATAACAGATTTTATTTCATCTCGAAGTGATCAAACTTTAATATTTTCACTCATGCTTCGCATTCTTGAAAATATAAAGTTTTCACACTTCTCGATGAAATAAAATGTATTATTCACTCCAAAACAACAACTATCTTATATATATTTGTTAGATGTTAACTAGTCATTTCATAGCGACAAGTACGCCTACATTTAGGTTGGTTACTTAATGTTCACTATATCCTCTTTGGGGTACTACCATACCACGTTACCCATCGAAAACCAAAATAAAATGAAATGAAAAAAAGTTGTATTATTAGATAATATTAGGTTATATATTGGGACAGCAACCTCAAAGGGAGATGAGATTACGGATCAAGTTTCCCATCAGACATGCCTTCTCCAGGGAGTGAACCCTGTTGAGAAACGACCATATTGTATAGATGCTGTATTATTGTCCCAATGTTGTTATGTCATGTTGTTATGTCATGTTGTATTATTGTCCCCATGTTGTTATGTCATATTGTATAGATGTTGTATTGCATATTGTATAGATGTTGTATTGCATATTGTATAGATGTTGTGTTAATGTCCCCATGTTGTTATGTCTTATTGTATAGATGTTGTATTATTGTCCCCATGGTGTTATGTCATATTGTATAGATGTTTTATTGCATATTGTATAGATGTTGTATTGCATATTGTATAGATGTTGTATTATTGTCCCCATGTTGTCATGTCATGTATGTCCTCTTTCAACTGTTTTTAATACGTTCGTATATAACATACGAACGTATTAAAAACAGTTGAAAGAGGACATACATGACATGGTTAGTTTGATCCACCCCAGACTCCCACCTACCCCACCCAAAGTATACAATAGGTTCGAAATAGGTCCTTTACTACACTAGACATGATAGATTAAACCCTTCTGGTGTTTATAGCAACTATTATACCATGTTTGCCTTGGTTACGCAGTGTTACACCATTAACGGCTACAATCCACGATTAAAGTATAAAAGTCGAACAGAAAATGTACATGAGGCGCCATACGTGACACAGTATGAGGTGCCATACGTGACATAGTATGAGGCGCCATACGTGACATAGTATGAGGCACCATACGTGACACAGTATGAGGCGCCATACGTGACACAGTATGAGGCACCATACGTGACTCAATATGAGACGCCATACGTGACAAAGTATGAGGCGCCATTCGTGACACAGTATGAGGCGCCATACATGACACAGTTTGAGGCGCCATACGTGACATAATATGGGGCGCCATACGTGACTATATGTATGAGGCGCCATACGTGAATATATGTTGCAAGATAAATATATATTCGTTGTGTGTAAAATATATATATTGAATACCAAAATATATATGATACAGACACATATATATGTTACTCCGAAAAATATATATTGTGTCCCTAATATATATGATACAGACAAGTATATATGGTACTCCGAAAATACATATTGTGTCCTGATATATATGATACAGACACATATATATGTTACTCCGAAAAATATATATTGTGTCCCTAATATATATGATACAGACAAGTATATATGGTACTCCGAAAATACATATTGTGTCCTGATATATATGATACAGACACATATATATGTTACTCCGAAAAATATATATTGTGTCCATAAATATATACGATACAGACACATAAACATGTTATTCCGAAAAATATATATTGTGTCCCTAATATATATGATACAGACACGTATATATGCTACTCCGAAAAAAAGATAGTGTCCAAAAAATATATATTTTGTAGGCGCAAATATATGTTATTCCGAAAATAAATTCGCTTTCTAAAAATATATTGTCTCTCTAGATATGTATTGAAGATATATATATATATATATATATATATATATACACCTCCGGGCCCCGTTTTAGGAAACAACTGACGACCATTTACGACCATTTTGAGAGTAAAGCAATTTCTTAAATGCTTCACTATAAATAACACTTTTCAAATAAACGTGATTTAATTTCATTTGCTTATACATGGTATTTCCTGCACTATGTTCACACATAATTGTCTACATTGAATGCTTAGGTGAAAAAAGTCAACGATTTTAATTGAATTGAATCGGGGTTTTAAGGCGCATCAAACATGAAAAGTTATATGGCGCCTAAAGGAATGAACATGCCAGGCTCATCCTCCATGCACATCGAGATAAAATATGTAGAACGCGCCCAGAACTTCTCACCCTGAACTGCAGAGTGCAGAGTTGCAGTTGCAGTTCAGGGTGAGCAGGTTCTAGGCACGTTATCCATATTTTATCTCGAGGTGCATGGAGGATGAGCCTGGCATGTTCATTCCTGTTAGGCGCCATATAACCATTTCATGTGATGGTGCGCCTTAAAACCCCAACGATTTTAAAATTTGAGTCTTATCGTAAGTTTCAGTTTCATGTGATGGTGCGCTTTAAAACCCCAACGATTTTAAAAGGGGCACTCGGGTTTTATAGAACAAATAACGACAATTTTGATCTTAATTTCTTAAATTCTTTACTTTGGCTTTACAATTTACAAATGTCACGCGATTTCATTTCATTTTCTTATACATCTGATATTTCTGCACATAATGCACAGATAATTGTCTACAATGAATGCTTAGGTGAAAAATGTGAACAGTTTTAACACTTGAGACTTATCGTAAGATGTTTAATAAAACGGGACCTAGGGCCTTCTGTGAATACTAATTATTATCTCCCCATATATATATATACATTCAGCATGTTCAGTCCAAGCGGAATTATTTTGGTAATGTGTTTTGAAAATATATACGTTTGCTCAAAGTAGTCTGCATGAAC
>JAWPHD010017163.1:0-46005 GCA_037043455.1 Cyrtodaria siliqua | reverse complement strand
TATAAGTAAAAAAAACACATAGATGATCATGTATATATAACATAAAAAACAACCAAGTAAGCACTCAATAACGTGGCAAGTAAGCACTCAATAACTTGGCATAAGCCACAGCAACAAGAGAATAAACCATTAAGGGTACGACAAGACACATATCAAACGTCACCGTCCTATAAGGATTAAGGTAGACGTCATCATAGGGTCCACAATCTGTCATCGCACGTCAGTCAAAGAGGAAAGCATAGTGGAGAACTGTAAATGGATCCACCACTAAACGTTAAATACACAATTTACAATAAGGCAAAACTATATATGACACATCTATGTAAAAAATAAAGTAGTATCAAAATCAACAAGAGGCCGTTCCTAAAAGCCAAGGCTGCAGTTATAGGCGAAGTTTGGCTCAAACCAACAAACCCGTTTGTTAATTTGTTTTTATTAAGAAATTTCTCATTAGAAACATATTACCTATATTATTGGTGAAATGCCAAGTTAACACATCTAAGATGCAAAACGCTAACTCATATAACCGGAAGTGACATCATTATTTCTAAGAGAAGCCATTTTCACACTAGGAAAGCAGTTAAAAACAGTGTAGTGTATGTGAAAATGTCGGATTTTAACGATTATTGTGCTGATTTGGAGGCAATGCCCATGATAAGATGACTGCCCAAATGTCCAATTTAAATGTTTGATTCAGAATACGTGTTTGAGGATAAAAATAGCCCGGCTTCATCAGCCGATGAGAAAGTAGACATAAAAGTCGAACAGGAACTGCAGCATTCAAGGACCACAGTCAACCAAAAACACACAAAAGAAACAATACTTAGAAAGGCAAGTTATGACCTCATAAACATACATAGGAATACCGCCTTGGAACTGTCATTAAGAAAAGGCCGCTGGGAGGTTAATCCGGTTTTTGAGGTGCACCAAACTTCACTCTTATCCTTTGGTCAAACGGGAACATGTAAATAAAAATATCTCCGTTATATTCTCTGAAATATTGAATGTGGTGCTGGTGCCGGTGGAGAGATAGTTAACTTGATATTTATTTAGCATGATTTGAATAATAAAAAGAAATCGATTCATTTTATTTTATTTAATTTCTATCCACGGGTTACTTATTATGGGATCTATGTTTCTCTCAACTTATTCGTTTGTCTAGAGCTTGTAGTCGTGTGAGGACTTTACTATTCGTAATATGTGTATAAATAAGAAGCTACTCCAGCTACCGTAACCATAGACTTTGAAAAACCTAAGATCTATAAAAACGAGAAACAGAGATCGGATAAGTGGGGATAATTAACAATATCAAAATTAAAATTCTTCTCTCTTGTCATAGACTTTACTAATTATTTCACCGTTTTCAATAGAAAGATGCAAATCAAGAAAGGAAGCGACCGTATCAGACATTTTAGCTTTGTTGGGTTAAAGTTCTTCAGGATAGATAGTTTTAATCAGGGTAGAAAAGACGAGTTTCAATGTTCAATATGTCATCCAGATACCGAGAGGTGTCATTAAAGGCTTCATTTAAAATTTGCTTGAGTATCTGCTGAAAGAAGACTCAACAAAAAATATCTTTTATAGCTGTACAAAAATAAATCTGCGACAAGAGTTCGTACCGATTGGGATACGAACAATGTGTCTATAAACGAAAATATTATCTAATAGGAAAATGAGTATAATATTGAAAACTGTGTTTTGAATTATTATTTTTTTAAAACAATGAATATTTATCAACAAAGTTTTGGTTTTAGTATAGCAAAACGTTCTTTTTTCTTTTTCCGCAAACGTACAGTTAAGCATATTTTATACAGTTAAATACTACACTTCTCAAAACTGCTAACTACACCGCTACGTTTTGGGTTATATATATCGATGGGTTGAATGTTTTTCAATAAAAATAAAAAGGAAATACCAATTCAAACATTTTTACATCATTTCATTTTATTTTTTTCATGGGCAATGCTAGAACTAAACCACAATAAGCAATTACAAACGACCCATGTAAACACTAAAGTCACACTTTTCATTTCTTGGTTCATAAAAGTGTGACTATAGTGTTTACATGGGTCGTTTGTAATTGCTTATTGTGGTTTAGTTCTAGCATTGCCCATGAAAAAAAATAAAATGAAATGATGTAAACATGATTGAATTGGTATTTCCTTTTTATTTTATTGAAAAACATTCAACCCATCGATATATATAACCCAAAACGTGAGCGGTGTAGTTAGCAGTTTTTGAGAAGTGTATATCGCAGCAAATGACTCAGACCATTATTTTGTTTATGCCAAAATCCAAAAAGAGACGTACCTTAATTGGCGGACGTTATAGCATACACAAGTTAATCTGACCGCAACTAACGTACTGCTCTACTGTTCGATCTCCCTACAATGAGTAATATATTAACCGGATTGAAGCTATCCAACACAGAGCATTGGCTAAGGACAGGACAATACTTACCAACCACGCATACATAATTTGCTCTTCCTAAGACAATACCAACAACATGGTAACATTCCCCCTTGAAAAAGAGGATGTAAATATCGTACAGGAAAAGTAGCATTCAAGGGCGACAGTCAACCACAAACACTTACAAAAACAAAAACAACTTTAAAGATGAATAAACGGCAAGATAAGACATCACAAATACAAAAGGGTTGACAATAGGGCTACCGCCTTTGAATGGTCAGTGGCAAAAAAGCCGCTGTGGGTTTAAACCAGTTTTAGGGTGCAACAAAGCTCACCCTTACCCTTTTTTTCATTCCAATAAACGGGACAGTGTAAAAACAGATATCTCCGCCAGGTTCTAATCTCTAACAAACAAGACAGCATTAATAGGCAATATAAGTAAAAACAGATACAAATCGAACAGGAAAAGCAGCATTCAAGGACGACAGTCAACCAGAAACACACAAGGAAACAAAGAACAACTATATATAAAAGATGAATAAAAGGCCAGATAAGACATCACAGACTTATAAGGGTTGACAATAGGGCAACCGCCTTGGAAATGTCAGGTGGTAAAAATGGCCGCTGGGGGGTTTAAACCATGTTATAGGGTGCCCCAAACCTGAGACTTACCTTACTGTCATCCCAATACCCGGGAAAGTGTAAGTAAATATATCCCAACCAGGTTATAATCTTTAACAAACAAGGCAGCGTTAATAGGTAATATAAGTAAAAAAATACATAAATAATCATGTATATATAATATAAAAACAAACCCTAGAAAGCCACAAAATAAGTACTCATTGACCTGGCAGAAGCCAGAACAACAAGAGATCAAACGGGTACGACAAAACAAGATTAAAGACAAACATCAAACGCTACTGTCCTATAAGGATTTAGGTAGACGTCATCATAGGGTCCACAATCTGTCCGATCATCGTACAATCAAAGAGGAAAGGATAGTGGCGAACTGTAAATGGGTCAACCACTAAACAGGCAGTACGTTGCAAAACCCATAACCTCTTTTGATACACTTTTTAACAGTTTAACAATAAGGATTGTATGAAAGTGATTATGACCAAGGATCTTACGAAGTTTGTAAATCACATCTTCATCGAAGTCGGGTTGTGTCCTTGTCGGAGAAGAGTTCTTAAATAACGATAATACAATTTACAAGGGTATTACGAAGTTTATGATAACGATAGCCCTGATGGATTAGCTTTTTAGTAATACAAATATTACGAATATTAAAGTCCTCAACAGACTATAAGCTCTAGAGAAACCAATATGATGAGAAACATACCCAATAAGAAGTAGCTCTGGGATCATCCCCAAATAAATGGGGATAATTAACACTATCAAAATTAAAATCATCTCTCCTGTCATAGATTTTACTAATTCTTTCACCATTTTTAATAGAAAGATGTAAATCAAGAAAAGAAGCGACAGTATCAGAAATGTTAGCTTTGTTGCGTTGAATTTACTTAGGATAGATATTATTAACCATAGTAGAAAAAAAGGATCTTCAATGTTCAATATGTCATCCAAATACTGATAGGTGTCATTAAAGGCTTCATTTACATCTGCCTGAGTATCGGATGAAAGAACAAACATGAAATCTCTTTCATATCAATACAAGAACCAATCTGTTACAAGACATGCACAGTTCGTACCCATAGGGATACCAACAACTTCTCTATAAAGGGTAGTTCCATACCTGACGAAAATATTATCTAATAGGTAATTGAATGCTTCAAAAACGTCTTGGCGACTGTCCTCCTTGAATGTTACTTTCCCTGTCCGATCTTTTTATATTTCTTTTGGCAAGTTCACATAGTGTAAATGTCCACATGTCTAAATTGCCGTTAGTAAATATACGCTTTGATATTATTACAGGCCAAAAATGCAGTTTCTTCTCTAGCGAAAGTTTTTTTGAATCAGAGCAATAAGCTTGTCTTTGATAAGGTGATGTGATAAGGTTGTCTATAATGCAGAGGAGTCATAAGTTCTTATAGATGAAACTTGACGTTTATTACAAATTTTATCAAGCACATCTCCTGAATGTTTAATATACCAAAATAAGTTAATCCCAGAGTTTTCATTCGTTTCAGCACACTATTGTGTATCGTGATATTTAACGGCAGTAAGACAAGAGGTTAAAAGTTTGGAGAAATTTATGGTGATGCAGGCACTAGAATTTGAAATAAAGCGGGCCTTATAAGGATGTTTATGTAATTTAGGAATCCAGCACATAGTTGGCAGTTTGTTTTGCTTTTCGTCTACCCAAGCCTTAAAAGTAATAAAGACTTGTTGGCATCGACAAACAGACAGTGCAGACACCTACACCCACTTCAATTTCGAGTGATAGGTTTGACATACAACTCCTTTAAGTATTCATACTTCCTTCTCCAGATCGATAGTTCACTAGAATGCCCTACCCCAGATATCACAATCTTCCTCTCAGAAGTTTCGGTAAATGGGCATGACCTGAAAATGTATTGATGAAGGAACTTTTGACGACTGTTTTATGCTAAGATTCATATACAGGATATCGTGGAACTACCTACATCAGTTATCATTTATGATTGCATTAAGGCATGTTTTTTTAGGGAAATTATTGATATAAACCTAGTTGTTGTAGTCCACTCAGAACGTGCGTGGTAGGGTAACAGTAAACGTCAACGACAAAACAAGAACAAACAGGCACACGTCATTTCTAGGCTATCATCAAGCCCCTAATGTAAACGTTATAGCAATAACTGATTATAGGATAATTAAAGTGTAAAGTATGTGAATGTTTATATCACACACAATGAGGGAATATCTAGGCGCTATGGTGGCATATAACTGCCGTCGAGATAACTTAATCGCGATACTTTTTTCAGCTGTTAAGACGACTTTTAAGCCCTTATAAGTCGACTTATAGGAATTTGCCCTGTTCCGTGACATTGAGTCATTAAAAAATTCGTGTGAATGGTTATGTATTGCATGTAATTGTAAAGTATTCTAAACAAGGTGATTAGTTGTATATGAAACAAGGATTTTGTTGTACATTTTTAAGATCTGTTGTTTTTGTTCGTTTTTGATGTTTAAGTGATATTAGTTCATTATGTCCATTAAAATAAATAACGTTATGTCTTTTCAGTATGTTTTATTACAGCACACATCCAAATAAATCGTTTAACAAGTTCCAAGTAAATTTAAAGTAAAACTAACGAAGTTCTTGAACGATCCATAATATTGATATGAGATGGCCGACGGACGCAAAGTCCGAGGGCATCTCTTAAAACCCTAACTCTAACATGTAGCTCTCACTGACTGACTGTAGACTAGTAATCTCCTTCAAAAACTGTGACCGTTTTCGTATAGGAAATATACAGGACATAGTTGACGGAAATGCCATTAATAATTATAAAGTTTTATGCCTGTCGGGCATCTGCCACTACTGACATCTGTCAAAATACTGCTACACGTATATAGACATTTATGCAACTATCTGTGTGTATCGAAAACAACCTGTATTACAATATATCCATGCATTTCAAGTGAAGATTTATAAGCTAGAAAGAGACGTTGAAACACTCAAATGTTTAAAGCAGGTGGAAACAACAAATATAATGGATTTTCAGAGGTTATAATGAATAACTATATATACTGGGCGTCGCAAACTAAGCCTCAAGGTTGTTGCTTCCACATGATCCCCTTTAATTATATAACGTTGTCGTATTATGACATCATATGCTTGAATGATGATGTCGTATTTTGACTCGGTCTTCTCCATATGACATAAAAACAACGTAACTACCTCGTCGACTTCCGTACTCCTGTACCTTAAGGAAATCGACGAGTAAAGTACGATGCACACCGATCTGAACGGAAAATACCAAATGTTCCTCATACAGAATTTAACAAATTTGGAATAAACTTGTAACACCATGATGGGTACTTTTTTCGCGTTTTGTTAACATTTTATTTTCAAAGATATGCCGCAGAGTTAATGCCTTTATACAGTAAGCATCCAACGAATACTTTCATAATTTTCTGTCTTGAGCCAGCGATACTTTTCGGAGTTTCTTGTGTGCAAAAGAACGAACTTTGGTGTGAGGTCTGACATCCTTAAGACCTTTGACACGTTCGACAATGAGCAGTATTGACTATTTCCTTTCTGAACTATTGTTACGTGTTGGTACAAATAACGTTTAAACAATGGAGAATCTTAACTTAAATAGACAACTTATCTTTTATCTATAACCTTTCAGAACAAAGGGGTAAACAACACATAATGAAACTAGTAGTATGTTTCCCTCTTTTTATTTATTTCTTAGTAGGAGACAACATCAAACCAAACTCTGATCAACAATATAACAAATTAACAACTTTTCTAAATAAATATTCTCTTAAATGATGAATAGAATCTCTAAATAATACCAGTATAACTCCTAATTATGCTACGATTTCCTAGCGTGTTTATGTTTTTGCTAGTTAAATTCAGCAATGACCAAAATTGATTGCCTTACTGAGTTTTTGATCTTAATATAAAATAATACTAGAGTAAAATAATAGACTCCATTTGGTTCTTGTATCCCAACGAATATCTACACTCAAACATAAACTGGCAATACTTATCCAATGTAAGTGTGAACTGTATAAAATTAAAGGAACTGGGTTTTACATCTATATAAGATTAATAGACGGAGAGTATATGAAAGATGAAGTTTTCCATCAGAATTGCCACCACCGAAGAAGCGAACACATGCGGAGCAAAATACTGAAGCTCTAAAGCCACGGTCTTATCCACCGAAGCCGCGGTGTAAGATGAATATCTGACTTATGTTTACCTGTATTGTGCTACATGTAATATTTTGTACCATAATCGAACTTTTATGAATTTGATATCAACACTTTGGACCTTATTTTATCAGATATATATTTGCAAGATTGAATTAAGTTCAGAACAGCTTCTTTAACAAATGGTTCCCCGTGTGGTACTCGGGCAGGAATAGGGACACTGCTTCGCCACGCAAAGGAGTACATTTCTATCGAATTCTTGTTCATTTTGTCTTTTTGTCATGTTAATTAAAGGTCTTCTTTTCTTTAGCATCCCAGTATTTGCTGCTTGATGGTGGCAGGAAACAATGATAGTGGCTTCAGCGTAAACTGGAGTGCTCACATCAGAACTGGCAGCAGCTCTGCAGTTCTGCAGGTGAGGTGATTCTAAGCCCATACTGCATAGTATTATCTCGATGCAAATAGAGGGTAGTCCTCGAACGTTCATTCCTGTTAGAGCCATATAATGTGTTGATGTTGGTCCTATACCATAAAACCAAATTCAACTAACTTAACAATTGATTTGGAAAGGGGATTTAATTATATCAACACATGTAGAAGGACAAATGGCGTAAAGTAAAACAGGATTTAACAAACGTAGTTCTGTCCCTTTCATTACAATAGAAACTATAAGACGGTTCCAACCTAACATGTTTATAATAGGCATTTATGCGGATTGCTATGCCCGCCACGAAAGTGATGCGGGCATATAGTGTTACCCCTGTGCGCCCGTCTGTAGAACTGCCTATCCCTTGTTCGAAAACTGTTCTGCGTTAGCGTTATTTCTTACACACCAGCAGCTGTAGAGCTTTCATACTTTACACTTGTTATATTAACCTTGACATTACGTTTCGCGGACACCAGAAACCGTATAGTTTCCACACTTCACAATCTTTACAACTACAAGCTTAAACATGGCAACGTTATGTTTCACTGAAAAGTAGGTCACCATTAATCTTTTTGACCTACGTTTGCAGTGCGTCAAGTTACAGTAAGTCTTTACATTTAAGTGTGGTAGCATGTGCCTAATTCAGAAAACAAAAGCCAAACAGTTTATACAACCGACTATGATACAAATTTATTTAGTATTTGACCATTTACAGTTCGCCACTATGCTTTCCTCTTTGATTGTGCGATGACCGGACAGATTGTGGACCCTATGATTACGTCTACCTAACTACTTATAGGGTGGTAGCGTTTGATGTTTGTCTTTAATCTTGTCTTGTCGTACCCTTGACGGTTTGTTCTCTTGTTGCTCTGGCTTTTGCCAAGTCATTGAGTACTTACCTTGTGTCTTTCTAGGCTTTTGTTTTTTATATTATATATACATGATCATTTATGTGTTTTACTTATATTGCCTATTAACGCTGCTGTATTTGTTAGAAATTATAACCTGGCGGGGATATCTTTATTTACACTGTCCCGTGTATTGGGATGACAATAGGGTAAGAGTGAGGTTTTTTTCGGCCTAGAATCTGGTTTAAAACCCCAGCGGCCTTTTTTTGCCACTGACAGTTCCAACAACTTCAATAGGTAGCCCTATTGTCAATCCTTGATATGTTTTGTCTTGCCTTTTATTCATCTTTATATATAGTTGTTCTTTGTTTCTTTGTGTGCTTGTGGTTGACTGTCGTCCTTGAATGCTACATTTCCTGTTCGATTCTATCGGATACAGCAATCGATGAAACGCTGCCTGGTTAACCGGACATATCCAGCAAATTGGACTGAATGGCGTATCTTCTGACTCTGCTGATGTACTGTCAGGTGTCCCTTAAGGCTCTTACCTAGAACCTGTGCTTTCTCTAACTGTTCATGAAAGACCAACCTGATGGCATATATCCATCTGTTCGTTTATTTGCTGACCACTGCTTTATAGAACAATTGCTTGTCCGAAGAGTTGTTGTCAGATCCTACAAGAAGATTTTGACCAACTGTCTTTCTGGGATCAGGTCTTTTTGTCATTGACCGTTCCAAGGCGGTAGCACTATTGCCAACATTTGTGTGTTTGTAATGTTTTATTTTGCTTTTTATTCATCTTTAATGTTGTTCCTTATTTCTGTGTGTGTTTGTGGTTGACTGTCATTCTTGAATGCTACTTTTCCTGTTCGATTTTTATATCTACTTTAGGCCGTTTAATGTAACAAAATGCCATTCCATGAGAGTAACCAGTGACCAGGTGGACCAGCATTCTGGAAATGTCTGCAAAACACCTAGGGGTTACACATATGGATGGACTAGACAGGGGCCCTCATATAAAAATAGGTTGAATAATGCAACTTAGACTCTCGGTCTTTAAATAACTCAAAAAGTGGTATAACACTCTTCTCCGGCCTCAGTTATAATGAAACCCCTACCATCAACTTGATATTGATACTTTAGGAAATGTTTAAAGAATTGCATCTTGATCTTCAGTACAGACGATGGCGCAATTCAATTCACGTTGAACTGTTTACTAAACTAAATTTTTCAGCTTTATAAACCCGTCGAACTCAAGCTGGTTTAACCCTTTGTAATACAATTCATACATGTCTAGTCAGTATAACTAAGGGACATTATCTTATTCCATCAAACACATCGCGTCACACTAGGTCATGTCATCCAGTACAATTCAGAAGACCAAATTTCAACATTAAAGCGTATACATTTCTTCTTCCTTTCCTCTGAGAACTATTCCACTATAGAATAACCTCCCCACTGTTATAGTCGCCGTGCATCATTGGCAGTGGAATGAATGACGCAAATGGCTTTGACATTATTATTGTAAAAACGAATTAATGGTGACTCATTCCGTAAGCGGTTTATCTTATTGTTTTAGTGGATTGATGACAAGCTTTCATATGCCTCCCCTAGTCCCTGCCATGGTTATCAGAACTTGATAGAGAGCAGTATAGAAAGATAGATAGTTTTCAAACATCATAAACACATTTATATGACAACAGTATATTTTGCCAAAAACAGGTCAAATCGATGACGTTGTCTGTGGTAATTTACACGAGATTTTTACATTTAAGTTTTGTTTAATTAGGCTGTGAATCAAAACTAAAGTCATTCATGTGTTTTAATTTCATAATACATGCATCGGCATGCCAGCATTATTTTCTAGCATAGGTCGGGTTTTATTATACATACTTACACGTCCTTCCTTCTTGCTCAATCGGGGATAATTTTGCTTGTTCACATTCAATATCTATTTTCTGTCTCTGTGACAACAGTACACATAATTTAATTTCTAAATGAAGAAACAGTGTCTCTTTTAAGAAGTTTACTTCATATTGATTTCAAACCCATGCTTTTAAACCAGAGAACACTCGTTGTTGGTGTTAGTGTAAGCACATATACTACACAGCAAGATCAATATTTAAGTTTGAACTGGATTTAGTTTAGAATATTGTGAATCAATTGTTACAGCCTTAAATTATCTTTTGCAAACTTTTATTGCGGGAGTCACTTACATCAGCAAAATCGGAAATGTATACAGTTTCCTGTTTTCTGTCAATTTTGGTTTGAGAAGAACATGCTTCGAAGTTAACACTACTGATGCCTTTATTTATTAACTCAGAATCATATAGCGGATTGCTACGTTTGTTATTGTACCATAATTTAACTGCTCTGTATATATTGACTGAATTGTGTTTATCTCCATAAAAGCACAGCTTCGCTAGACAAAGCTACGTACACTGTTCAACATTTATAAATATCTAATGTCAATTACTTATTCTTGTCCATTTCTTGAGCGTCATTCACCCACGTAGTTCCTGGAAAAGATATAAAAATCAAACAGGAAAAGTAGTATTGAAGGACGACAGTCAACCACAAACACGAACAGAAACAACAACAACTATAAAGATGATTAGAAGGTAAGATATGACACCACAAACACAAAAGGTTTGACAATAGGGCTTTGGAACTGTCAGTGGCACATGATATACCAATCAAATGTAGTATACCTCATGTCAATTCCCCATGTTAAATTCCCATAGCCTGCTATTTAATATTTCGCGCTGTCATAGCTGTTGTAATGCCACATCCTGGAGTGACGTCACGGAGAGGGCAGCATTTTTGCATCATCGCGGAATCAATGTATTTCTAATGATAAAATCAGACGTCACAGAAAGTTTATAAATATATATTGTTTTTGCCCATGATCAACACATTATTCGTAAATAAATCGGTGAACACTTTATTAGAATATATATTATGTTATGTTTTTAAAATGTTGATGTAATGTGCAATTTTATTTTTAAATACTAATTTTGTTGACCATAACGTGTTATTAAATCAAAACTGCTTCATAAATAAATTAATTATTCTCTTTTTTATAAGAACGAAATTGACCCTTTTGACAGGTTTCTTTCGCCCATTAATTAGTTTCCGGTATAATAAAATACATATTGCATCCCAGTGAGGGAAAATAATGTCAACATCGGTTCCGCCTCGGTCGCCGTTTTTTTCCTCAGGTTGACAATATTAACTGTCACCCTCAGAGGGATGCAATATTTATACAGTATAAAGTTCATTATGTTGTTGTTGTTGTTAGGTCGAATATCGTGTCATATCGCTATTTATTATTTAATTCAGATAACTATTCTTTATCGTTTACTATTACTTTTATATCTACTTCTAAATGATTCAACGTGGTTTTACGTAAACAGTCTCACCGTACATCCAATCATATATTGTTAGTTTTACATCCCACAGGGACTGTATGACTTTCATAGATCAGTTTAGATCAGTTTCATCCTTAAACACATGAGTTACTTATACCATGTTGGTCCCTTTTACGTATGTTTGGGATTACTGTGTTCTGTGAAAGCTACATTTCCTGCTCGACTTTTATACTTATTTTTAATAAAAGTGTAGTTACACTCCACTGTCACAAATTGTTTAATTTATCCAAAAGAGAGTACGATAATGGACCTTTGGAAACGGCCGAGCACGACACATACGAAATATTGCAGCCTCGGTTTGAATGAGACTGTTCATGAGACTGTTCAAGGCGACAGGTGTTCCCTCTATAAATATGTATATATATATATATAGAACAGGAAAATCAGCATTCAACGACGACAGTCAACCACAAACCCACAAAAAAACAAAAAACGAACACATTTAAAGATGAATAAAAGGCCAAATAAGATCCAGTTTGGACCGTTTTTTATCTTGCATACTGGTAGAATGTCTAATGAATGTCTAGCATCAAATGTTGACTTACATCTCATGCCACTGCGTTTTATTGCTCAATGTACCATTATGTGATATACGATATCAGACAAACAAGCCGATGTTTAGGAATTTGATTTCGCGAACATACATACAATGTATAAAATCACCATAAACACAACTCTCTGTACTAACACTATCGACAAAAAACTATCACGATATGTTACTTGTTACAATATGTCGCTATATAATCGGCGGAATACATGACTTATGATAAAGATGCCACTAAAAGCTTTGCCATACGACTTAGACATAGTACAGAGTCAACAAGGATGTCAGATATGCAGACACGATTTCCACCGGGTCTTCTTTATACATGTATAAAGCTTATCATGCATATATTCACTGTTCTGTCTGACAAAAGTAAGTATAACAGTGGAATAAGAAATGCTGCTTTCACAGAACACAGTAAACACAAAAACACGCAAAACGACAAAACATGAATGGCAATGTTAATAAGGGATAAGGCATATGACGTCACAAACACAAACAATATTTACAATATGGCTACCGCCTTAGAACGCAAAAAAGGCCGCTGGGGGGGGGGGGGGGGGTGGGGGGTTTAAACCAGGCCCTAGGGTGCACCAAACATCATACTTACCCTACTGTCATCCCAATAGAACGGGACAGTGTAAATAAAGAAATTCCCGCCATGAACTATTCTCTAACCAACAAGGCAGCATTAATAGGCAATATAAGTAAAACACAAAGATGCTCGTGTATATATAAATACAAAACACAATGGCCTAGCAAGCCACAAATAAGGTACTCAATGACTTGAGGGCACAACAAGATACTTTTTAAGATTGCAGACAAACATCAAACGTCACCGTCCTTTTGGGCTGAAGGTAGAGTCATTATAGGTCCACAGCCTGTCCGGCCACCGCGCAATTAAAGAGGAAAGCGTATTTTTAAGGAAGATGTGAACACGTTGTATTGTGTCATCCAAGGCCATTAATTTATAATAAGTAACATAGAAGTTTCTGGATGAGAAACTAGAATGTTGATTGTTTACATTTAACATCACATGTTATTGGGTTTATGATGTGATATATCATATGACTCATTTAAGGTTATTTGAATATTCTAAAGCTTTCTATGACCTTCGGGGCATAATATTTTGTTAGATATTGGGACCATACGCCGCTGGACAATGGGGGAAAAAGATCTCTATTTCCACCGCCATATGCATGCCATCTTCGGGATGGTTAAAATGATGTATTATTGATTTTATGAATATTGAGTTTCTGCTCAACCCGGGGCTAAAGAGCGTGAGCGGTAGCTAGCATATTTCACTACCTTTCATGAACAGTCTCAATCAAACCGAGACTGCAATATTTCGTATGTGTCGTGTTCGGCCGTTTCCAATGGTCCACTCTCATACTCTTTTCGATGAGGCATCATATAACTGTCAAACCTATTTAAAACATAAATTGTTATCATACCGGAATATCCTAAATGTTCTATGATATTTTATGACAGTATAAATACAGCCTTTTGGTGTTGTTGATTGTTCAGTATTTAGAGTCGAGTGTCTGGGTCAATATTTGGATTGAGAATTTACTTCAAATTTAGTAATATAATTTAGTGAAAATATTGGATGCTATGAATTAAAAATATTTAGTGAGAGGATAAAACCTATTGTGCGCATAATACACGTGACTTTGGATTATTTGGACTATTGTGAATAAATAAAATAGGAAAAACTTGACGTGAAATTGGATTAAAGGGACACTTGACAATTTTGATTAAAGGAACATTTGACGATTTAGATTAATTATTATTTGAACTTTATTCGTATATCGGATTTTAAAGAAATGCTTGATCCATTTTATGTCTTTTGTGTAAATGGATATTTTTCAAAAGTAGTTGTTCCTGGTGTTGTTTTCTTTCTTGTTACATTTTACCAGTAACATATGGATGATACGGTCTTGGCAGGCCGAGACGACAAAACGTCCACGAAGAAAAACAAAACTATTGCGCTATCTTCGATAAGCGTAACATTTTGTCTAACATATTGTTTTCTAAGCCTCGCTTTATAAACTTGATAGCATACCATCTTCGGAATGGCTCTAAGTTTTTGTACTGTTTTAAATTTTAACTATTAAGTTCTGATCGATCCGGGGCTAGAGGTTGTGAACGGTAGCAAGCATGTTTTACTACCGTTCATGAACAGTCCGCAATCTAACCGAGAATGAATATTTGTTGTATTTATCGTGTTCGGCGATTTCCAAATTTCTCATTTCATTATCTTTTGATAGTAAAGGCACTGACGTAATATTCTCTATTTATCAGCAAGGAAACTTTCAAAAGATCAAACTACTGATATTATTTATGTATGCTTAATTCAGAAGAGTACGTCTACGTGATTCGGGTATCATACGAACAGAACGTGCAACTATGTGGTTCGCTGATTAATAACTATTCTTATACAGTCGCACGATACTCATTCTATGTTTTCACGTCCAACGTTTTTGTCATTTCTTTAATTAAGATGTCTGACGAAGAAGCGGACACATTATTTAGTTGTACAAAAGAGTATGACAATGGACCTTTGGAAACGGCCCATTTCCTTATTTTAAGATGATTGAAGAAAAGGCAGACACAAGCGTTCCGTGCTTAAATGGCCTATTCATTTGAGGATTTTAATATTGCAATACATAATACGGTATCGTAGAAAACAATTTGACAGATCCGAACTTCATTTCAACTCAGACAAGTTAGTTATTAAATACCAAAGATACATTTGTCAATTTTCTTGCAGCAAAACAAACTCTTTAATTCCTCCGAGATCGAGAGTTTTGCTGCACTATGCTTGCAGCAAAACAAACTCTTTAATTCCTCCGAGATCGAGAGTTTTGCTGCACTATGTACAATCGGGATTTCAAAAAGTTCATAACATTTTCGTTTTTAATTCATAGCGATAAACCAGCTGGGTAATATTTTATTGTTAGACGCCTACATTACCACACTGTTTTATTTATGAAATTCGATAACACTAAAATCTACTGAGAATGATGTTGTTTACATACATACAAATTAGTGCATCATGTTCAAGGCTGCAGATGGTCGATTTCAACTATTTTCTGAATTCCCATATTACATAAACTACGTCATAAAGACCACTTTGTTTCTAAGTCTAGTTCTTGCTCCATTACAAACATGCTAATTTCTTAACGTTTTGTCAAACTGCCGTTACAAATCACGCATAAAGGTATTGGGATAAAAGTAGCTACAACAAACGCAGCATTCAAGGAACACAGTCAACCACAAACACGCATTAAACGAACAACAATTATTATATAGGAACCACAAACACAACGGGTTGATAATAGGTTATAACCGCCTTGAAACGATCAGTGGCAAAAAGCACGCGAGGGTTTAAATCAGGTTCTAGGGTTCACCAAACATCACTCTAACACTATTGTCATCCCAACAAAACGGGAAAGTGTAAATGAAGAAAATCCCGCCAGGGTATATTCTCTATCAAACAAGGCAGCAGCAATAGACATATAACACATATATGATCATGTATGTATGAATATAAAAACAAAAGCCTAGAAAGCCACAATGTAAGTACTCAATGATTTGGCAGAAGCCATAGCAACAAGAGAACAAAACATTGAGAGAACGACAAGACAAGATTTAAGACATATATCAAACGCTTTTGTTATTTGATGATTTAGGTAGACGTCATCATACAGTCCATATTCTGTCCGATTATCGAACAATCAAAGAGGAAAGCATAGTGACGAACTGTAAATTGGTCAACCACTGAACGTGCAGTGCGTTGCAAAATGACAGGGTCATAACCTCTTTGATAATCATTTTAATAAAGTTAATAAAGATTCTATGAAAATGATTATGACCAAGAATCTTACGAAGTTAGAAAAGAGTATGAGAGTGGACCTTTGGAAACGGCTGAATACGATACATACGAAATATTGCAGTCTCGGTTTGATTGAGACTGTTCATGAACGGTAGTGAAATCACGCTCCCTAGCCTCGGGTTGAGCAAAACTCAATATTCATAAACTCAATAGTACACAATTTAAACCAACCCGAAGATGGCATGCATATGGCTGTGGACATAGCGACCCTTTATACGTATTACACCCCCTACCTCCATGTCCAGGGGTGTATGATCCCAGTATATTAAAACAGTTGCCGTGTGTCCGTCCGTCCGTCCGTTACCCCGTAAGTCTCACGTGTACAAATGCGACGTGTTGGGATACCGCATGTACAGGGGCCCTCAGGGTGGTAAAAATGTCAAATACACTAAAAATTCAGTTACACTGTCATTTTTCCATATTTTTGCACATAACTTGGTATATGTAATCATCTATGAAAGATAAACAACATATCAAACGATTTTATTATTTCGCAAACTCGGACGTCTGCCCGGGGGCCCAGGGTGGGTGGGGCAGGAGATTATTTGGGGTCATTGTTTTTGTAATTATGTCTCAAATGACACTGTATATATGTGTTTCCTCCTACGTCATCGGTGTGGGCATCAAATACACTAATTATTCAATTACAGTGCCATTTTTTCCATACTTTTGCACATTAATTGGTATAAAAAGTCGTCTATGAAAGAGAAACACAGCATGTCAAATGATCTATTGTTTAAAACTCTGATGTGTTCCCTGGGATGGAGGGTGTGGGAGGGTCAATTATATTTTTAATTATATCTCAAACGAAAATGTTGATGAAGGGATTACAGTGTAGAATAATATGTTTTCCTCCGGTATGTGTGTGTTGTGGTGGTGGTGGTTGTCGTAGATACTGGGATTGGGTGGACGTTGTAAGAGACGTAATAAGGTCCAATATACATAAAGTTCAATTGCAGTGTCATTTTGCTATTGTTTTTTTTAACTTGGCAAATATACAAGTATGCTCCTCTGCAAATACAAAGCATATCAAATAATAAGGTGTGCCGAGGTGTGCCGAGGTGGGGAGGGTGGGGCTGGGTGTGTGTGGGTTGAGGGTGGGGTGGTGGGAGAGAGGTAAATGCTGTCAACTATCTATTTTCCTTTCTCAATAAAATGTAATGATTTTAGGAATATCCGTAAAATTTGCTCAAGGGTCACCATTGGACTCTAGGATAGGGGTCAAAAGTTCAAATACACAAATACATTACTAAACATTTAGTTATTCATTTACAGTGTCATACATGTATACAGAACAGCATAAATAGTACTATTTCTAATCTGAGTATCAAAGAATGATAAAAATAATTACATATAAAATGGATACAGGGTTAAAGGAAAATGACCTGTGTGAAGAAAACGTGGGTATTTTGCGATGGCGCGCCGTCGAATTCGTTCTAGTTTAAGTTGTAATTGTTGTTTGTTTTGATTGCGTGTCTTTAGCTAACTGTGTTCCACTTGCATCTTATGTTTTTGACGTGTTAAACATCCGTATATATATCCACGTATTAATACAAAGTTAATACAACAAGGCTACTGTTACCATAAACTTCGCAAACGTTTAGCATCGGAGTTTTCTCCGTTGCGTTGACTGGACTACCTGGTGGGACTCTGTGATTTTACCTTTTCGAACTTTAAAAAGGAGGGTAGATGCACAAACCTTCGTCCTGAAGTTTGTTTGTAGAAACCTAGATTGGTTTGCTCTTTGGCTTCAACTGCTGTGTTTGTTTAGTACGATTCTGAATACATCGTGAGGTGTTTCTAATTATGCATATATTTAAAACAACACATTACCTGTTGATGGGATGTGCTTTTATTTACACTGTCTTATTAATTTGGTCGCTTTAGACATGACAGTAGTAATAGCGAGGTTGTGTATATATAAAATCGATTTGAGCTAACAGTTCGCCATATTGCCTGCTGACCGTTCTTTATCGGTAACCTTGTCTTCACCACTGCTTATGCTGTATATTGTCATATTCATTTACTTTTCAATTTGCTCATTTGATTTAGTTGGTGGTAAATGGCAGACCTACGGTGCCATTGTGTTTGGGTTCTACGGTCTCTATATGACAATTCTTCTCATTTCTATACGGTGTTGAGAATTACAAACTTCGTATTAATTTTGTTACATCTGTTACATCTAGGACATTTATCAAAATAGTTTATGGTCCCATGTTGGACAACACTTTGCATATAAAGTTATAAGTATGTACCTAGTAATTGTTATGTCACCTGTTAAACAACTTTCATTTGGTATGTAATGAGCGTAGTACTACTTGTCATGGGCAAAGTGAGTTAAAATTAGACGAGTATGGGCAAAATTGTTTGTGATTAGGTGTTTTGAGAAATGTCCCAACCATGCATAGGAGCTTGGATAATTGGAACCATCACCATTGCAATAATTTGTTAAATACTCGAATAAAGGTTTGCCAGTGCCAATTCACAGTCAATTTTTGTGTGTTGCTTCGTTACACAAATAAACATTTATTTGGTATAATTTGATATCTCCGGTACTTATATTGCCTATTAATGCTGCCTTGTTTGTTAGAGATTATAACCTGGCGAGGATATCTTTATTTACATTGTCCCGTTTGTTGGGATGACAATAGGGTACGAGTGAGGTTTGGTGCACCCTAGCACCTGGTTTAAACTCCACGGTGGTCCATTTTGCCACTGACCGTTCCTAGGCGGTACCCCTGTTTTCAATCCTTATATGTTTGCGATGTGCTTTTTTACTGAATGTGTTTGTGATGTACTTTTTGAATCACCTTTGCGTTGTAAAACTTGTTGGGGTGACTGTATTCTTAGAATTCTACTCCTGTGGCTGAAAATGAATTATATACTGTCACCCAGTCCAGGTTATAGTGGTATACATATTTCCTAATGTCACATAAGATTGTTGACCATGATTATGTGTGTATGGGGGTGGGGGTGAGGTGGCTCGGGGGTGGCCGTGTTATTTGACTACACCCCCCGCAACCCCACCCCCACGTCAGCGGCTTCTTTGCAGCTTTCCTCGACTTTTATACTACTGGTTAACGTTTGTGGTGTCGTGTATTTTGATTCTCTTTTCCATTGTAATTGTTGTTTCTTATGTATGCGTGTTTTTGTTTACTGTGTTCTGTGAATGCTAAATTTCCCATTCGACTTTTGTACCTACTTATGAATTAAGTTAGTCGCATTGGATTCATCCTTGCGTTTTCACCATCTTTTATTTCAATATCGTTTTCTTCAGATAACATGCTTTTGAATTTATTTCGTATAAATATAACACATAGAAGACAATGATATTTAAGACATATTATCGACGGAATTCAAGTTAATACAAACAACTCGCTATCACTTTTACGAAAGATGTATTCGGCTAATACTCGTAAATATGTAATTAATAGTTACAAGATATGAGGAAACATAGATGGAAAGATCGAAAAGAAGTAATAAGTGTGTTAGTCCTCAAATGCGTATTAAGCTCTTAAACACCTTTCATAGCGGCTACCGTTTTCACCATTCATGATTTTGATTTTCCAAACCAGAACAGCAGAATCATGGATCACAAAATAACTAATAAACAATCGACTGACACGAAACTTAGAATGAAAGAAACTGGTGACATTTTGTTTAACACCACATCAAAGCCTCAGCCATTGAAAAGATAGGCTGCTCAAGTAACGAACTGATTTAGGATAAACCATTACTATAACATCAATTTTGTCATTGTCGCCAATACAGTGAAGGTATATTCGGCTGCTGAGTTGGTGGCTTTTATTAAAAACTCACAACATTAGTGTTTTAATGATCCACGTGATGCTGACAATGACCATAAAATTATATGTAAACTCATGAAAACGACTTTTTTCAAGAACACTGGCCTGATTTGAAATTTCGACAAAGTCATACAAGTTCTCCGAAATGATTAATTAAGTTCTCTCATATTTCGAGTGAGACACGGAGGGACGTTCAGAGCATACTGCGGTTTGCTCTCATAAGAAATTTAAAAGGGACACACGGCAATCTTGAAGCATTGGATGTAGCGTCTCCATGTATTTATTCTGTATCATTTTGACTTTAAAACTGCTTGCATATAATTAAATAAAAACATTTTTTTGTCTTATTCTTTCACAGGTTAAATATACATGATATAGTATCAGTGGAATATTAGCAACATATATTAAACAAGAGTACGATAATGGACTTTTAAAAACGGCCGAACACGACACATACGAAATATTGCAGTGTCGGTTTGATTGAGACTGTTCATGAGCGGTAGTGAAATATGCTAGCTACCGCTCACGCCCCCTAGCCCCGGGTTGAGCAGAACTCAATATTCATAAAAATCAACAGTGCAGCATTTTAACCATCCCGAAGAATAGCTGTATTTGTAAAGTAGAAACATTCGTTGCATGATAAATATCATTTGTCTGGCGACTGATATTATATATCCTGTTTATTTATGCTTTACCGTCTCGTGCATCGAGGGACACTGCTAATAATGTCTATTGAATGTGTTCTTAACGACTGGTAGTCTAGAACGGTTCTCGTTTCAATTTATCTTATAGATGCAATAGACTACGTTTCGTGTCAGACCATTATTGTTTTGCTTTGTTTTATGTCTTAGCCTCACAAAGGTAGTGCTTAAGCATAGAAACAAACGAGCATTACAACGATGACTAAAAGGCAAGATTAACATCACACACATAAAAGGGTTGACAATAAGGCTACCGCCCTGGAACGGTCACTGGCAAAGAAAAAAAGGCCGCAGGATGTTTAATTAAACTAGGTCCTAGTGTGCACCAAACCTCACTACTACCCAATATAAGGATACAGTGTAAATTAAAGAAATCTTCGCCATGATAAATCGTCTAACAAACTAGGCAGAACTAATAGGTAATATAAGTATAACACAAAGATGCTCTTGTATTTATGATTATCAAACAAAAAAATAGAAAGCCACAAAGCAAGTACTCACTGATCTGGCAGAAAGCAGAGCATTGGATAGCACGGGGATATCAAACCATGAACTCGTCCGTCGGATGGGACTTAAATCGGGCGGCCCCTTGTAGCTAAGTCTATCCTCCGACCACTTTATAAGAACCATATGAATCTATAAGTAAGATTAGAGCAGGTTCCTATGTATCATTCCCCTCTCTCAGGGAAGGAGCGGAGGCTCTAAACAATCTTATAATTTGTTGATGAGCCTTTAAACAACATTCATCAAGCATGTCTCGCATTATCCATGCTCGCTACGTGTCAGCGTTTTAATATGAATATATTGCTAAATATATGGGGTCTCACGACAATAACATATCATATTATACAATAAACCTTTAGTAAAGCACTTTTTTATAAGTTAAGTTCAACATTCAATCATCGCTATATTGTATTGTTTATATTTAAATGCATACTATATTTTAAGGTGTATAGAAGGATGGTCCCTGAACCTCATGCGGGAGAGATCAAAAGGACACAAATACAAGCTTTCAGTAAATGTAGAGCCAATACCAACAACATCAATACATCTGCTGTGACTGCGTAGTAGCACTGTATTTAGAATTAATAATACATGGTACAGAATGAGTGCATGATGACATATAGTTTAAACTAGATATTGATCTCAGCAGCTTACGTAGAACATAAATGAGAAAAATGTTCCTGTAGAAAACACAGCACCGTAGATCCGCATTGCACAACAAACAAAGAGCAAATTAACTATACAAAGAAAAAGACAATACACAACAGAAAGAGTGGTAAAGAAAATTTACCGAGTTGGAACGGTCAGTGGGCAATATGGCCCACCGGTTAGCTTAAAGATGAATGGCAACCTTTTTTGTTTTATTATCATTAAACAAATTCAACTCTTAAACATCATATAAACATTTTTTGATAGTCGTAGAGAGAAACATATATTTAAATCCGCTATTAAGTTGTAGGTAAAAAACAGTATTATTTGCATGGCGTAGATACTACTTTTCCCACTTCACTGCACGGGGAAATGAGGTACATCTAAATTATATAGCTGCATAACTGTTGCCAGATAATTGATAAATACATTTACCTGTGTATTAATTTACCTGTTCAACGTTTTCTACGTCATCAAATAAATCTTATTCTCGCTTTACACAGATACTGCAATGTGTGAATTGTAAATATATATTGTTGTGTATTGATTTCGATTTAAATAGACATAAACATGTTCATGAAACAAAACATTAACGGGGAATTTTAAATCGATGTCTTCAGCGCTCATATTGACAAGACAGTGTAAATAAAAGTACATCCCATCGAAAGGAAATCTCTAACAATAAAGTCCACATGCAGAGCAATTAGGAAACAATAAAAAACAGAAGAATATCTCGTCGATTTAGGGATTTTTGTGTAAGACTCCGTGTTTTAGCAGGCATATTTTTCTTAAAATTTTACCATTTAAACTATCACGCGCGGAGTTGTTCCGTATTTGGAAACTTAAACCCACCCACAGCTGGGTTTAAATGTATGCACAGGCATTGCGTGATGCCTCCAGAAACCTCGTCGTCAAAGTGCGTACCGGGGTCGGTACGGCAAAGGCACATGATTCATGACTCTATGGTAGGTACATACTACCATATGAGCCATGATTCTCACGTCTACTATTCTTATATGTTTTATAGTATATTGACGGTCCACGAAAACGCACCATTATCTCCATATGTTTATGCTGTTGGATTATTCGCAAACCATTTGGAAGAAAATCCCCCGTGCGTAGTGTGCTTACTGTGCCCCACACCGCACACCTCACATACAGCATTATGAGCATATTTATACATAAGCATGCGGTTATAATAAAATGTGGGTTATGCTCAATAATATGGATATTAGAGACATCAGAAATTGAGTTTACTAAAGGAAAATATAGATGCAGTAATGATATGAAAGTTGTATTTAAGCAGTTTAACGTGGCAACGTGGTATACTTTTCAACCGATTAGCAGATATAATATAAACTATTTGATACAAATTACCGAATCAAAGTTATTGGGCATGCTCCCTCGTTTTTTTTTTACTTAGCTTTGCAATGGTGCGTTTTTGGCGCTTATCTGACCGAGCACTTGTGAGGTATTTGAAGAAATGTTTGTTTAACAAATTTCAGAATTTACATTGAACAAAGTTGAATTACCTAAACTGTAAAATAAAATAAAATAAGAAACAAATGTTGACTTTTAACACGCCACCCTCTCTTCCATTTGTTTTCATTTTTAAAATTGATGTATATGCCCGGGCCTTTATAGCCTTGTAGTAGCTACGACGATGGAAGTATTGATAGAACACAGTCAAGAAAAACACGCAATAAAACATACAATAATAAAAATGAAAACTAGAAGCAGAGTATGCGATATTACATACATAAAAGGGTTCACAATTGGGCTACCGCTTTGGAACGGTTAGTCGAAAAATGCCGCCCGGGTCGGAGGTGGTGTATGTGGGGGATGGGTGTGGTTACTGTCCTTACTGTCCTTTCAGGATTTGGTTAGATGTCATCATAGTGTCCAAAATCTGTCATCTCATCGCGTAATCGAAGAGGAAAGCATAGTGGCGAACTCTGTAAATGGGACTACTACTAAATATGCAGAGCGTTACAAAATGATAGGCTCATAATAACATTTTGATATATAAGTTTAATATAGGTTGTATGAACGTGATCATGGCCAAATGCTTGAGTGTAGAAACTAACATACCAAAAACGGGCAACTTTACACTATAAATAATGAAACCGCTAATCAAAACTCTATCCAGAGGTTCAAGTCATGTAACAATTTAAATGTGCCCATTAGAAGTATAGGTTCACGTCACTATAGAAGACATATTGTAATAGTCCTTGCCGAGGAAGAGTTCTTGACTCATTTTCTAAAAATACTGTATCTTAATAAAGTTATTGATTTCATTGACATGCCAAGTATTTTTCGAGATAATCATGTAGTTGATTCTGTCCCTATAATTCAGAAAGTCCTGTAATTTATTATAAGTATAAAACACCTGTTATAGTAATATTATTTTCAACTACCACAAAATAGTTTCTGACCTTGATATAGTAAGTTTTGCTATGCTCCAGCAGGTCATGTCATCATTGGTAATTTTGATATTGTTGATAAACGTATTTGGCATCTTTTTGAGAAAGGTCCTAAGTATAGATTACCTTTAACTATCGATTTTAATGCCTGACGCGCTCATAACGCCCAATCCATTGAGGATGTAGTATTGTTACGTGCCGGCTATTATCCTAATGTTTTAGTAGCGTATAGTACGATATGTACATTCTTGTTCCTTTGTTAGCGTATGTTTAAATAATAGTTATAACTAAAATGGACTCCAACTAAATGTTAAGTGTATGGACTGGTGAATAAACACAGGAGACAGCTTCAGTAAATCAACTATAATATATCGTTATAAATTCAATCACAGAAATATAAGTACAACTGCTTGTAACAATTCTTGAGTAACACAACGATAAGGTAAATCCAATAGTATTAGGTTTAAGTATAATCACTTCTCATTTCCTAATGCTCCTTGTTAAACTACAGTCCTTGTCAGTGGTAAAATTGACAAAGTAATTATCTAAATATCTAATTCTTTCAAAATTAAAATATATCTTATCTAATAGTGTGCAAATCTATTAGAATATCTTTATTTGAACCGTGTAAATAATGTATTAACTAAATCTTAACCTTCAAAAAACTTAGATCTTCACAGTTGGAACTAAAATGTCGGAGTCCTCCTCCAAAACCTGGAGGAAGCTTTTATACTACACCCCAAATCCACCACAATTCCGCCATCCGCCATCCGCCAGTTCCCCCGAATTCCGCCAATCCGCCATCTCCTCCATGGGAATCATTGGCGGAATCCTACAAATCTGGCGGAGCCGCCATAGCGTAACCAATGTAAACAAAGTATACCCATTGATAAAAAAAACACAAAATAAAGTAATTAAACCTATTTCTAACATATTATTAAATATAAAACATTAAAGAGTAATAATTAATAAACATGACTAGACCTTTTATATCAAAATCTGATGTGGGATTATCAAATAAACGTAGATCGAATTTGAACTACAAGATTTTCTGAGAGCTAAAACATAGCAGACTACAGTGACCTCCTGTGTATTCCCCACAATGCAATGCGACGTTTGGATTTAAAATGGCAGCTTACATAAACAAGCACATTGATAAACACTTTCACTATGGAATTAATTACTTAATGGATAATAGATTGTATAAGGTAAAAATAAAATAATTACACTCAGAAATGTTTACATTAAAGTTCCCTCAGGTTGACACTAATGTCCTCTGCATTATTATTACAGAAATCGATCTCAGATAAAATGAAAAATTTACATGACAATCGTACATGTACACAGAGTATAAAAACAACCTGACCTAGTTTACAATACATGTTTTAGTAAAAAGATGCTGTAACCCCGGGACATATCAGTATCAAATGGTGTCGTAGAGAACATGCGGACCCAAACTCTCATTCTACTTGGAAAGAGTCATTTGTTTAAATTAGAGATACACGTATTAACTTTTATAATGCTAACCCCTCTTTACTTCCTCCGAGACTTAGGCTTTCCTGTCGTAATTTAAAATCGGGAATTCAATAATTTCATAATACATTTGTTTTAGGTCCTGCTGATAATGCATCTAGTAATGTCATAATTGTTTGACGCCTACTTTACATCAACGTTTTATCTCTGGAACTCGGTAGCACTTATTGGTATACTCCAGTTCCTTCTACTGAGGATGATGTTGTTTCCACACCTTGAATCTGCCTTTCCTGGTCGATTTGTATATCTATATTCTCTACACTATATACAACCTTACCACATTACCTTCTCAAAGACAAGCTTATTGCTCTTATTAAAAAAACATTCGTTAGGGAAAATACGACATGTTTGGCCTGTAACAATATTAAAGCGTTTTTTACTAACGGCAGTTTGGACAATTACACTATGTGGACTTGCAAAGAAGTTTGTAAACCACTCATCTTCCTATTAGATAATATATTATCGTCAGGTATCAACGACAGTTGATAGGCAATTTTTTGGTTTCCCTATGGGCACGAACTGTGCACCACTAGTCGCAGATTTGTTTTTATATTGCTATGAATGAGATTTCATGTTGAGTGTTTCACCAGATACCCAATTTGGACCCAGATTGAGGCCTTTAATGACACCTCTCGGTATCTGGATGACATATTGAACATTGACAACCCTTTCCTTTCTACTATGGTTAATAATATATACCATAAAAAAATTCAACTTAACAAAGCTAATATTTCTGTTACTGACGCTTCTTTTCTTCATTTACATCTCTCCATTGAAAATGGTGAAATAATTAGCAAAATATATGAGAGAGATGATTTTAATTTTGATATTGTTAATTATCCCCATTTAGATGTTCCACGAGCAACTTCTTATGGGGTCTATGTGTCTAACTTATTCGTTTTTCTAGAGTTTGTCCTCGAGTTGAGGACTTTAATATTCGTAATCTTTGTATAACTAAAAAGCTACTCCATCAGGGTTACCGTACCGTAAACTTCGTAAAACCTTTGCAAAATATTCTTATCGTAACCCTGATCTTCTTTCCAAATATAAAAGTAATTTAAGAACTCTTCTGCGACAAGGACTATCACAACCTGACTTCTATGGTCACGTGTTTTACAAACTTCGTAAGATCCTTGGTCATAATCTCGTTCATACTAGCTTTGTTAAACTTGTTAAAAGGTTTATCAAAAGAGATTATGACCCTATCATTTTGCAACGCACTGCATGCTTGGTGTTTGACCGCTTTACAGTTCGCCACTATGCTTTCCTCTTTAATTGTGCGATGACCGGACAGGCTGAGGACTCTATGATGACGTCTACCTAAAGCCCAAAAGAACGGTGACGTTTGACGTTTGTCTGCAGTCGTATCTTGTCGTGCCCTCAATGGTTTATTCTCTTGTTGCTCTGGCTTCTGCCACGTCACTGAGTACCTTCTTCGTGGCTTTCTAGGCTATTGTTTTCTTGTATTTATATACTCGGTAAAAACAGTTTTGGACCGGGGTATATAAAGTCATATAAAAATAAAACTAGTGGATACAATTTAAGTATCTTTTTTAGTAACCAAGCTCTACCCTACCCGGTTAATTTGGTACCAGAAACGTTAAATTCCAAACAAGATTTGATTTTAAAAAAAATATATATACACACAAAGGGTCTGTAAAAAATGTTGAAAAGTCCATACACAGTAACATTTACGGACACATTCGAGTAACCAATAAAAAGATTATTATTTTTTCGCAAACTTTCATTGTAAACGATAATTATTGTTGATTGTTGATTTATTGTGAATTATCAACTGAGATAATAAGAGTTATGGTCGAATGTCATGGTTCAGCGATCATTGTACGGGTTCGAACACTGCCATGGTCCAAAACTTCTTTTCAGAGTATATATACACGAGCATTTCTTATATTGCATATCAATGCTACCTTGTTGGTTAGAGACTAGTTCTTGGCGGGGATTCCTTTATTTACACTGTTCCGTGTTATTGTGTTGACAGTAGGGTAAGTGTGAGGTTTGGTGCACCCTAGAACCTGGTTAAACCCCCATCGGCCTTTTTTGTCACTGACCGTTCGAAGGCGGTATCCCTATTGTCAATCCTTTTGTGTTTGTGATGTATTTTTTTGCCTTTTATTCATCTTTAAATTTGTTTTTTGTTTCTGTGTGTGTTTGTGGTTGACTGTCGTCCTTGAATGCTGCTTTTCCTGCTCGATTTTTATATCTATATTTACTTTTATACACTTACGAAAAAGTTAGGAAGTAATAATAACAATAAGCAGGAAATTGTTTTACGTTTATCTAAAAGTTTGGCATAATATGGCAATGCTATCATACTATCTTTGTTAAACTTGTTAAAAAGTTTATCAAAAGAGGTTATGACCCTAATGCTTTCCTCTTTAATTGTACCAAGACCGGACAGGCTGTGGACACTATGATGACGCCTACCTAAAGCCAAATGGGACGGTGGCGTTTGATGTTTGTCTATGATCTTTCTTGTCGTGCCCTTAATGGTTGATTCTTTTGTTGCTCTGGCTTCTGCCAAGTCATTGAGTACCTTTATTGTGGCTTCCTAGGCTATTGTTTTTTTGTATTATATTTACACGAGCATATTTGTGTTTTACTTATATTGCCTATTGATGCTGCCTTGTTGGTTAGAGATTAGATCATGGCGGGGATTTCTTTATTTACACTGTCCTGTTTTAATGGGATGACAGTAGGGTAAGTTTGAGGTTTGGTGCAACCTAGAACCGGTTTAAACCCCCCAGTGGCCTTTGTTGCCACTGACCGTTCCAAGGCGGTAGCCCTATTGTCAACCCTTTTGTGTTTGTGATGTCGTTTGCATTTTTATTACTTTCGCCTTCTCGTTTGTCTGTTTGCGGGTTTGTTTTTGTGTTTTGTGGTTGACTGTCGTCCTTGAATGCTGCTTTCCCTGTCCGATATTTGTATCTTTCTTTATTAGCACGAGTCATGTCATCATAAATTCTGCGATTAAATCAGATTGCAGCTCTTTTAACCTTTTTTTTTGTTTTGCCGCTAATAATTAATTTTTGAGCTGCTTTAGTATTTTTTCCTCCTTAGGTACTCTTACCACTTTTCTTATTGAACTATTTCTAAACCCAGATAGGTAATGCATGTAACAGGTCCAACACACTTATCCACACTTAAAGGAACGCCAAGCCTCCTACACATGATGTCAAATTTGCGTAGGAGGATAAAGCAACCTTCGTATGTTTTTTCAGCCATGAGAAAAAACCTATCAAGCATTATGGTTAACATTATTAGATCCGGACTCTTGCAAATCAATCATTGTAAAAAGGTTGAGAATTTCTCAAATATAAAACATGAACATGAAGCTCCCATTGGTAACATTTTTTGAATCCAACAACCTGCCTCCGTTTTAATACCAAGTAGCTCAACGTCGCCTGGCCAGATAGGGCAAAGGAAATATCTGAGGAAATATCAGATTTGGCCATGAATGCAGTATTGCCCAAGCCTTGGATTATTCGGACGGCATTATCAAACTGTGAATATTGCACATGACTGGTTAATGAAATCATTTACACTGTTGCCTACTGGGTATGACAAGTGAGTGATTAATCTCCATCCGCCAGTGTTCTTTGGTACTAGGCCTACAGGATTAATTCTAAGATATGATAGTGTGGTAACAGGGAAGGGACCTATAATTCTAAATTGTAGCATATCTATTTATAGTATTTAGTATTTCATCCAATTCTTGGTGATATTTTCTGGCAGAAACTAAATTGTTAGAAAAAATAGATGTACGAGGACCGCTATATTGCAGTTTAAAACTCAAGTAGAAATTCAGCGTCAACTTTGTTAGGGTAGAGTGAGTGACTGCTCTCGAGATTTACGAGGTCAGTTGGGGATTTACCTAGGTTCAATAAAACCTGCCTGCGTCCATTGCATATTTGGAGCAATGGGTGCTGAACTTTGTTGTGCAGGCCTGAAATGAACAGTTGACCTTATAGGTCTAACATAATTTATCGGTGACGGGAAGCGAAACACATGGCGTAGACTGATAATTAGTCGCATTGGTAGTACTGTTATGGCAGTACATCGCAGGTTGTGTTCCTTGGCATTTCATGCAAATATGATGAAATGCACATGATGTGATGTTGCAAAAACCGTTATTGTTGAACGTGAAACACTATCTCTGAAGGGGCAGTGTTTGTCGGCTGGGTGGGATTTGGCTGCATAGAAAGCATCCATAATTCTGGTATGTGAACACGTATTTACACTATGCATGTGATCATCTGATTTATTCCCAGCCTGAGTCCCTCTTCCTGCGGGTTGTAACTGTTGCATATGGCTTAACAATGTGTGCATCTGTACACTCAAATCCAAACAGTATGTGTATTATATCAAAAATGTATACTTAATGTGTAACTATAATAAATAAATTCTACTTCTGTATTTTATATATTTTTTTATAATCGTGAATATTTATATAAAACGATATGGCTTAATGAGATACCAGTCATTAAATAGTAAGGGTGATGTTTAATAAAGAGTATGATAATAAACCTTTGGAAACGGCCGAGTACGACACATACGAAATATTGCAGTCTCGGTTTGATTGAGACTGTTCATGAGCGGAAGTGAAATATGCTAGCTACCGCTCACGCCCTCTAGCCCCGGGTTGAGCAGAACTCAATATTCATAAAAATCAACAGTACAAAATTTTAACCATCCCGAAGATGGCAAGCATATGGCGGTGGATATAGCAATATTAAAAGCAAACAAAATTAAAAGCTGAATATTATGTCGGACAGACAAACAGTATTTTATTTTCGTCTCATCATATACACAATACAAATAGTATCACAATATATATATATAACGATAACATTGATTCACAATCGGTGTAAACGAAATGTGTTGAAACTAATTGGTTAATAGGCAATATAAGTAAAACACATTAATGATTATGTATATATTTTATAAAAAATGCCTAGAAAGCCACACAGTAAGTTCTCAGTGAATTGGCAGAAGCTAGAGAAACAAGAGAAAAAAACGTTAAGGGTATGACACGACAAGATTAAAGACAAATATCAAACGCTACCGTCCTATAAGGATTTAGGTAGACTTCATCATAGGGTCCACAACATGTCCGGTAACAGTTTTGAAAACGCTGATTTTTATCCCATCCAAAATGAAGTAAATTTTCAAGACCTAGTTGCATATTTGGCATTGTACACTTATCTGTAGAGTTATTCTAAAGAAAATGATGATGACAGATGTTTGTTAAGGAATCAATGGTCATGAAAATAATAGAAATAACATTTTTAGGTGAAAAAAACAACATTTTATTGAAATTTCAAAATCTGAATTTTCAATTATTCTTTTTTGGTGTAAAATGTTCCTAAAGGATACAGAAACACGAAACAGTTTCCACTTTTGGGATGCAATGTGTATTTAAACTTGTGCAATGAAGAACTTATTTTGAGGAGTATAATTGCCACATAAAAATAGTAGCTGCGAAAGTAGATATAAAAATCGAAGAGGAAATATTGCTTTCGCAGAAAGCAGTCATCAAAACATACATTTAAAAGAAAAATAATGACAAGGAAAATAGAAGAACAGTATTAGACACAACACACAGAAAACGGTTGACAAAATCTCTACAAGACAGGAACGTTTACAATAAAAACATGTACCATTATCCCATTTATATTAAAGTGAACAGATGTGAATTAGAACAGTAATTGGTGTCAATCCAAATACAAAGTCATCATATTGTGCAACAATTTCGTATGAAATGTGCACATGCATTGGACTAGGCTGTATGTGTTAGTTGTAATTAAATTATTTTTTATGAAAGTATTTGAGTCTGGAAAACTCGACAACTCGGCTATTGTTTGGCCATTGACCGTTCCAAGGCGTTAGACCTATTGTCAACCCTGTGGGTGTGTGATGTCTTCTTTTGCCTTTTATTCATCTTAAAATTGTTCTATGTTTCTGTGTGTTTTTGTGGTTGACTGTCGTCCTTGAGTGCTACTTTTTCTGTTCGATTTTATATCTATTTGTATATTGGGTTTATATTGCTATCCAAAATACAATCCAGACTGTTTGAAATAGTGTATTTATTAGCGACTGATTATAGTTACACGTGGTTTCCGTTTGATATTATTTCTACGACCATGAGACATATGACAGGGAAAAGCAGCATTCAAGGACGACAGTCAACCACAAAACACAAAAACAAACACGCAAACAGACAAACGAGAAGGTAAAATTAATAAAAAAATGCAATGAAAGCTTATGCCCGCTTTATTTCGAATTCTAGTGTCTGCACCACAACAAACATCTTCAAACGTTTAACTTCTTGACTTACTGCCGTTAAAGATCACGTTAAACTATATTGTGATAAAACTGATGAAAACTCTAGGATTAATTTGTTTTGGTCTATAAGATATTCTGGAGACGTCCTTAATAAAATGTTCGATAAACGTCAAGTTTCATCAATAAGCACTTATGACTTTTCTACACTATATACAACCTTACCACCTTTTAAAGACAAGCTTATTGCGCTCATTCAGAAGACATTCGCTAGGGAAAATACTACATATTTGGCCTGTAATAATATTAAAGCGTATTTTATTAACGGCAGTTTAGACAATTATACTATGTGGACTTGCCATGAATTTTGTGAAGCACTCATTTTCCTATTAGATAATATTTTCGTCAGGTATGGAACCACCGTTTATAGACAAATTGTTGGTATCCCTATGGGTAAGAAATGTGCACCACTTGTCGCAGATTTGTTTTTATATTGCTATGAAAGAGATTTCATGTCGAGTCTTTCACCAGATATCCAGACAGATGTTAATGAGGCCTTTAATGACACCTCTTGGTATCTGGATGACATATTGAACATTGACAACCCTTTCTTTCCTACTATGGTTAATTATATTTATCCTAAAGAGCTTCAGCTTAACAAAGCTAATATTTCTGATAATAACCGTTCTTTTCTTGATTTAGATCTCTCTATTGATAATGGTGAAATAATTAGCGAAATCTATGACAAGAGAGATGATTTTAATTTTGACATTGTTAACTATCCCCACTTGGATTGGGATGTTCCCCGAGCATGTTCTTATGGGGTCTAGGTGTCTCAACTTGTTCGTTTTTTTAGAGCTTTTACTCGAGTTGAGGACTTTAATATTCGTAATCTTTGTATAACCAAAAAGCTACTACATCAGGGTTACCGTTACCAGAAACTTCGTAAAACCTTTGCAAAATGTTATTATCGTAACCCTGATCTTCTTTCCAAATATAAAAGTAATTTAAGGACTCTTCTGCGACAAGGACTGTCACAACCTGACTTCTATGGTGATGTGATTTACAAACTTTGTAAGATTCTTGGTCATGATCACTTTCATACTATCTTTGTTAAACTATTTAAAAGGTTTATCAAAAGAGGTTCTGACCCTATCATTTTGCAACATACTGCTTGCTTGGTGGTGGACCCATTTACAGTTCGCCCTTTCGCTTTCCTCTTTAATTGTACGATGACCGGTCAGGCGGTGGACCCTATGATGACGCCTACCTAAAGCCCTATGGGATGGTGGCGTTTGATGTTTGTCTGCGGTCTTGTCTTGTCATGCCCTCAATGGTTTATTCTCTTGTTGCTCTGGCTTCTGCCAAGTCATCGAGTACCTTCATTGTGGCTTTTTAGGCTTTTGTTTTTTTGTATTTATATATACACGAGCATCTATGTTGCCTATTAATGCTGCCTTGTTGGTTAGAGAATATTTCATGACGGGGATTTCTTTATTTACACTGTACCGTTTAATTGGGATGACATTAGGGTTTGTGTGAGATTTGGTGCACACTAGAACCTGGTTTAAACCCCAAGCGGCCTTTTTTGCCACTGACCGTTCCAAGGCGGTAGCCCTATTGTCAACCCTCTTTTTGCGTTTGTGATGTCGTATTTGACCTTTTATTCATTTGTAGTGTTGTATTCTTTTGTAATGTTGTTCTTTGTTTCTGTGTGTGTTTGTGGTTGACTGTCGTATTTGAATGCTACTTTTCCTGTTCGATGTTTTAATCCATATTACAAAATAGAAGACATTTTCTTTTTGTTTTTGTTTAATTGTATATGACAGACTCGATGTGAAGTTAGTCTAGTATGTATGATTTTTACGGTTATTATACAACTTAGAAAAAACTGCTGCTTTTGCGTGTCTTGCATTTTATTCATGTTTGTAATTATTGTTTGTTTATGATTGTGTTTTTGGGTGACTGTGGTCTTTGAATGCTACATTTCCTGTTCGACTTTTCGACCTCAAATGAGGTTATGACCTTATCATTTTGCAACGCACTGCATGCTTGGTGGTGGACCCATTTACAATTCGCCACTATGCTTTCCTCTTTGATTTTGCGATGACCGGACAGGCTGTGGACCCTGTGATGACGTCTACCTAAAGTCCAAAAGGACTGTGACGTTTGATGTTTATATGCAGTCTTGTCTTGTTGTGCCCTCAATGGTTTATTCTCTTGTTGCTCTGGCTTCTACCAATTCACTGAGTACCTTCTTATGGCTTTCTAGGCTATAGTATTTTTGTATTTATATATACACGAGCATCTTTCTGTTTTACTTGTATTGCCTATTAATGCAGCCTTGTTGGTTAGAGAATAGTTCATGGCGGGGATTTCTTTATTTACACGCTCCCGTTTTATTGGGTTGACAGTAGGGTAAGTGTGAGGTTTGGTACACCCTAGAACCTGGTTTAAACCAATAGCGGCCTTTTTTGCCACTAACCGTTCCAAGGCGGTAGCCCTATGTAAAGCCTTTTGTGTTTGTGATGTCTTATTTGGCCTTTTATTCATTTTTAATTTTGGTCTTTGTTTCTGTGTGTGTTTGTGGTTGACTGTCGTCCTCGAATGCTGATTTTCCTGTTCGATTATTATATCTATATTTATATCTACTTTTAATAATCTGCTTCAGACGACCTTCGTGTTCCTTGAATGCTACATTTTCTGTTCGACTTTAATATCTCCTTTTGCAATAGTGCTATATCAGTAAATCGATAGGGATTTAGATTTATCATATACCATAAATACAAATAAGTATAAAAGTCGAAAAGGAAATGCAGCTTTAACAGAACACAGTAAACCCAATAACATGCAAAAGACACACATGAATGGCAATGTTAATAAGGAATAAAATCATATAACATCATAAACAGAAAAAGGGTTGACAATAGGGCTAACGCCTTGGAACCGTCATTGGCAAAAATGACCGCTGAATGTTTAAACTACGTTCTAGGGTGCACCAAACCTGAAAGTTGTTTTAGAATATACAATACGACATGAACCTAACTAGTCCATTAGGATTCAGTTGCCGGACTAAATAGCTTTATCTTACGCTTGAAATAAAGGATGGAATGACATACATTTTAATTCAAGTGTTAGACAAAAGAAGTTGTTTTGTACCATTTACGCATATACTTAAACCAGGCCTAGTTATTTTATTAATAACACGTTTTGTCATCCTGGAAACTAGCTCAGTAAGAGAGCTGAAGTTGACAGTTCAACAACGTGTTTGCTTAAATATACGATCAATAAAATATAACATGTGTATTCTCATATCACACCCTGTATCAGGGCCCTGACCCATATCAGAGAGCTTTAGGGTCTCATGCCTGATACAGGGTGTGCCATTAAAATACCCATTCATTATTCACTATTTATTGCACTTCATATCTTATTAATTGACACCTAAATGCTAAACTTATAATCAATAAGTATATAGGTATAGTTGTAGCTTGCTTTAAGGTTATAGTATTCCACGAACACATTATTTGTTATTTATAAATCGTCGATGTTAAATAAATTTCCAAAGTTTATGAGAGTTTAGTTTACCTTTTTCAGTATTTAGTTATAATATAAACAAAATATAATGTATTATATTGCATATGTTAATTTCGATAAAATAATTATACTTTACATTTTGATGATTGTTAGAAGGATTTTAAAAGTTTTTATGCTGTTTATTATTTCATGAACGAAATCGGAGTGACGAAGTTATTAACAATAGATGTTAAATTGCAAGAAACAAGATAAGTAGTTATTGATTGATAACGGTAACAATTTGAGATTATAAGAATAGTTCATAGTTCAAAAGGTCGGGACATCTGCCTAGAGGTTCCGAGTAAACCAGTTATATTGACGGTTGGAATATCCATATTTGAACCGGATGCACAAGAAGTTCTCTTTCCCTCCGTACCATTGGCACTTTGTGCTTCGACGGAGCCTACTACTAACGTTTTGCATGTTTATGCCAGGAAGATTCTATAATTCATGCAACTGTTGATGTTATCGACGTCATTGCTGATGCGCGTGATTTTTCTCTGTCCCATATGTAAGATCAAGTTTTGCATCACTCATGTGAAACATGGATAAAACGTATCCGGTATGCAAGAACAGTCAGTAAGGTACATTCAGTAAGAGTTACTTTTGGATTGTTGATCTGATATCTAATATGAGCAGATTCTGTCGAATGGGAAGAAACAGTTGTTATTTATCTCGTAAATATTTAGCAATGATCTTAGTGTAACAAGTGTGTATATAGTGTAGAAAAGTTCATATAAACGAAACTTTTATATCGCATCTAATGAAGAACTTTTACAGGCTTTTACGCAACACTTTATACGTGATGAATTAACGGAAGTTAGACATGAAATGAAATTAAACTTTTGTACGTGTTTGTATGGGTGCAGACACTATAATTGCCAATATAGCGGGTTTTATATGGAAATTGTACCAAATTCGATCCGACTAATTTTTGCCGACATGCTACATGACTATTATACTATGGCGTCACCAATTTATTTTACCATCATTTTGTCTAACTTGATTCGTTCATTTATTTCAAAATAAGTTAGTGACGTAAAGTTATTGACAATCTGGGTTATGTTTGTTTTTATCTCGTGGATGCTGTAATGTAACCGTCTACGTTAGGTAAGATAATTAGAACGACAATCCTCTACTAACACCTTGACCGCTTTTCAACAAGGTAAAGTAGCTTTCACAGAGCACAGTCAACCAAACACGCATTTCAACAAACAACAATTACAATGCTAATAAGAAATACATGTGACATCACAAATACATACACAAACGGGTTGACAGGGTGGCTTTCACCTTGGACGGCCATTGCCAACTATAGCCACTGGGGATTAAACCAGGTTCCAGGGTGCACCAAACTTCACTCTTACCCCATTGTCATTCCGACTAAACCTGATAAGCGGGTGGGAGATTATACCTGACCATTTTTATGCGAACAAAGAGATACAACGTGTTCTTATTTGCCACGCATCTCTTCTAAACTTGTTTTAAATGATAGCCGATTAAAGTCTCATTTAACAGATAGTAATGCACTAAGCTGTATGTAAAGAAATACAAGTGCCCATAGTTTGCTGAATTTATACTTTCACTAGTTTTGGAATGTATCACTAATCGTTATCAGAGTGTAAGACAGACTCAGAAATACTCCGCATTATACACATATGTCTGAAATTATGACCATGGTCCATTTTTGCAAGTTAAAACAGGAGCAATACTTGGACAATTTAAAAATAAGCAAGAACCGAATAACACCGTTCTAAGATCTGCTCTACTTTTGGTGCTAGGGAGATGATAGTTTAGTGAAATATGTATTTGATAGTATTGTATATTGAAAACGGGTGTACTCGTGTTTATAACCTAGTCAGAATTATAGACTGACTAGGGAGGATCTAGTTCACATAAATAAATAAGTATACGTGCAGAATAGATGGGAGGCAGTATAATTCACAAACATATTGGGTAATACATTGTGATATATTTGATAGGTTTGTGGTAATGTTCATTTGATCTGGTGTCAGCTACGCCTTCAAGCGGGAAACGAACGAGACTTTTACTAATTAAAAGTAACTAGTCTGGCTTGGCGTTTGTGTAAAATGAGATCAGTAGTAATCACAATGCTTGCCATCTTTGTTTAGACTTCAGTATATTCTGACATTGTTGTTTTTCTATAATTTCAATTTGAAAGCGTAAATCTAAGTCGTATAGTCGTTCAGGTAAAATCAAACGGAAATCACTTTTAGCTATGTCGGTCGCTGATAAACGTATCATGCGTCCATAGCACACTTCGTTGTCAATTTGTTTTTCATAAAAAAAGGAGAAGACAAATGTTCGTTAGATAGATAATATTTATCGCATGTCTAAGAGTACTTTCTATTGTCCAAAGTCGTATGATATTCAATACAGGAAAACAAAAGTGTACTGATATTTCGTATAACGGTACACTTTGACGCCTCGATATATTTCATGATATATGCTCCAAAGACCTCGTTGGAAGTCTATAACTAATACAAATATCACCCTTTACTATGATATACCGAATATGGTATATATTGACATTTGTAGATATATCAGCACACTATATATTGTTTTGTAAGTTATGATAAAACAGTGTCAGAGGTGGCAATCGAGCCAGGATTTACATTGTGGAAGGTGAGAATGTTGCCACTAGATCATGATGGTCACGACGTGTAACACGAAAACAAAATATACCATTTATAAATGGAAACGAGAACCATTCTTGCCTTTGGTTAGAAATGTGCTCGACAAAATTGTAGATTCAAGGAAGATTACGAAAGGACTGATCCATTGCTAATTGTAGCTAGTTAATTCAGACAACTCACCATTGAACCATTATATCAAACAGAAACAGAAATTATTAAACGCTCTTTGTGAATTTTCAGTTATGGTCAACGTTTGTTTGGACATTATGTATGAGATTACCAGATGGATACACAACTCATAAATACACATATGTTAAAACAATTCGGTCATATATTAAGTAATATATAGAGCCTGTCTCAGCCCTAACCAACGAGCTGAGACAGACTCTTATCTTTGTTGTAGCATGTCGTATTTAGTAACACTGTGACGTCATAGTGACCGTACTCTTAAATTCCAATATCTGGTAGTTGTAGTACGGTATAGCCACGACCCTTTAGTTACCCCAAATTAAACGATTTAATGAAATGTCACCGACCATGCTACAACATATGATATGGTGTTGCTGTCTCTTATACGAAGATCCAGCGATTCTTTCAACCCCATTAAACGATATTAAAACCTTTTACGACGATCATTAGCCGTATGATCCGCAATCACGTCATGTTCCAATCATGTTTCTACTCTTTTTAAACAACGATTATGTATCAGTAGGTCAAACTAACACTTACTGTATGATTAACCATATTCTAGGGATGTTGGTGACCTACCATTGTTTCTGTTTTTAAATCGGTCACTAAATAGGTCAGTATGTCATACGTATCCATTAATTATAACTATATCATGTATAATCATGACATTAACTAACCGACAGCAATCAACGCAATGTCTTATTCTGTAAGAATAGGTAAAACTAGCTTTCCTTAGAATTCTTAAAATGTTAAATAAATCTATCATCACAAAAGAAACAAATTGCCTACTCAATTCACAATGGTGTTATATCACTATATAAATGGGGGGAAATGTTATCTGTGGAATGTGTGAATTTATGTATCTACGAACATCATTTTGTGTAGTGCAGTGAAAAGTACTTAAAGGACTACCTGCTCTAAGAGACCACCGTTCCCAATTGTGTGTTTTTTGTTTACTAAACTACACCTGTATTAAGAGACCAGTTTCGATCTTTAATGCTGCCTTGTTTGTTTGAGATTATAACCTGGTGGGGATATCTTTATTTACACTATCCGTTTATTGGGATGACAGTAGGGTAAGAGTGAGGTTTAATGCACCGTAGAACCTGCTTTAAACCCCTAGCGGCATTTTTGACCACTGACCGTACCAAGGCGGTAGCCTTATTGTCAACCCTTTTTGTTTTTGTGATGTCATATCTTGCCTTTCATTCATCTTTATAGTTGTTGTTTGTTTCTATGTTTGTTTGTTGTTGACAAATGAATGCTAAATTTTCTCACTTCTGTGATCGGTAGTATTGTCTGTTTACGGGGTTTTCCGTTCTGTAGTAGGAAGGCAACAACGCAACGTTATCATTTGCGTACCGAGTCCATATGTAAGCATCATTACGTGTTCCGAGTATTAACTTCCATACCCAATCTAACCCCTTCTTCAATAATTTCTGCCAATAAAACCTAAATTTTGGCTTAAAAATTTGCATATTGTAAAATTAAAACATGTAATAGGTTATGTCCAACTGGTTATCGCACTTTTTCAGTAAAACATGTTTTTTAACGTGTTTTATTGTCGAAATATCCACTAAAAATCCTGCTAATATAAGCTTTTTCATCGCTAAATGGAATTAAGGCGGGACCACGTAATGATGTTATTGGATACTTTTATTTGACATTGAGAATGGTTCCTAATAATATACATGTAGATATAAAAGTAAAACAGGAAATTTAGATTCAATGACCAAAGACAGCCAAAACACAAAACAATAATAAAGATAGCGATAAGGTCAGGCACGCCCGGAAATCGCACCGCCAACATTGCTTTGACAATACCGAGAGATTAAGGCGAGCAATCAAAATTGCCGAAATTGAGGTAGGTGTTCAACATTGAGCACGGCTGTTTTTGTATTTAAAACATTTATCAAAAATCGCAGTAATTCATGTGCTAGCCAATTGACCAAAGCGACTACTTCCAGAATTTAGGCATCGACCATCTACACATGTTTGAGAAATCCTTTCTGTCGTATACAATTTATGTGGAGGAAAAATGCATAACACATGTTGATGCTATTTTGTTATTATTTAAACCTTTACATTTATCCAGCCATAGGTAAAAATATCTGATGTACACAAATATGGCAAATTAAAGAAGGTTTATCACAAAATATGCACGGCAGTTCAGGCGTGCAATCTACAATGCAGGCGTGCTATGGAATAAGAACAAACTCAAGGTGGAAATATTCGTCGTTTCGAGAGGTGCCTCTTTATGTTGTACTATCATAGTATTATAATTATTGTTTAAGTACACATTAACAAACACTCGATAACATCTAAATATCATAACGTACCAGGAGAAAAGCATAATTGACCTGTCTAGGGATAGGCACTTGAAAAAAAATAGGCATGGAAGCCAAATTAATTGAAATTCAATTAATTGAACTCTCTTCAATTATTTTACCATCGGTCTAATTAGACTGAACATATGTCTAATTCAACTGAAAAGAGGTTCTATTCAATTGAACATTTCTTTTGTGTTCATGAAACTTTACACACATTCAAAATAACCTATGGAATATTGTTACACATGACCAATAGCTCTGAATTTCATTTCGGCAGAGTTATGCCATTTTCCATAAAACCTTAACCTGCAGCCTAACCAATTGTATTAACTGGCCATAACTGAAAAGTATTAGACCTATGTTCATGAAAATTCACACACATGTGCATCTTACCACACAAAACATTGTTATCCATTACCAATAACTCTGACTTTAATTTTGGCCGAGTTATTCCCCTTTTATAAAACTTTAACCTGCAACATGAGCTGTCTCACAACTTGGCAAAAGAGCCTTTGTGGCGGGGTAGTAAACACGCTGGGTCTTAAACTTTCTCGCCTCTCACCGCTGCGGGTTCGAATTCCATTAGGAACTCAACTTGTCAAGTGAGATAGTGTCGATTCTTACTGATTACCGGAGGAATGGACTGGTTCTACCCAGGAAGCCGGGTGGTCATATAACTCTACAGTACATAATTTATACTGTTTCTCAACACGTCGTCTAAAATAGTTTGCTATATATCGTTGTCGTTGCTTTGAAGAAATATAAAAAGATTGGACTTGGAAAGTAGCTTTGTTAATTCAATTTTATCAGATTATGTTGTGCGAATATCTCTATAGGCATCATCACAACACTGAATACTAATTTCCGACATATGTTTGTATCTTCTGCGCAAAACAACAACAACATGAACAAAACCAAAGTGATTCGAAACATATCGGGGGAGAAAACCTCTTTTCAAACCACAGTAGTGGCTTTACTGAACCTCGAACACATTCAATTATTAGTCAATTTCGCGTTCTTTTTTTTTTAAGTGCCATACTGACAGGTCAGTTATGCTTTTCTTCAAGTAAGTTATCATATTTAGATGTTATCGAGAGCTTGTTAATGTGTATTTAACAATATTTACGACAATATGATAGTAAAACATAAATAGGCATCTATCAAACCGACGAATATGTCCACCTTGAGTTTGTTCTTATTTCATAGCAAGCATGAGGTGTAGATTGCACGCCAGTACTGCCGTACGTTTTTTGCGACAATATTCTTCAATTTACCATATTTGTGTCTAGAAATTCGCATATGTACGTCAAATATCTATATCTATGCTGGGAAGGTCACAAGATAAAGGTAAAGGCCTGAATATTAAAAAAATAGCATCTACATGTAATATGCGATTTCGCCCTACATAAATTGCATACGGCAGAAAGGATTTCATAAACATGCGTAGATGGTCGATGCCCAAATTCTGTCGCTTTGGTCAATTGGCTAGCACATGACATTCTTCGATAAATGAAAAAAGTTTTAAATACAAAAACAATCGTGCGAGCTATCAAAATTGCTTCAATTTAGGTAGATGTTCAACATTGTGCACGATTGTTTTGTATTAAAGAAATGAAATATAAACAGATCGGAATGGGAAAGTAGAATTCAAGGAGGACAGCCAACCACAAAACACAGAAAGAAACACGCAAATAGACAAACAAGAAGGCAAAAGTAATAATAAATGCAAACGACATCACAAACACAAATGGGCTTATAATAGGGCTACCGCCCCGGAACGGTCAGTGGTAAAGTAGGCCACTGGGTGTTTAAACCGGTTCTAGGGTGCACCAAACCTCACACTTACCCTACTGTCATCCCATTAAAACAGGACAGTGTAAATAAAGAAATCCCCGCCATGATCTAATCTCTAACCAACAAGGCAGCATCAATAGGCAATATAAGTAAAACACAAATATGCTCATGTGAGATTAAGCCAAATAAAAGTAAACCATTTCTTACTGGCTCGATATACAGACACCTCGAGTCTAGAGTAATATGGAAAGAATATTTTGATGAGCACTTAGAAAAAGTTCAGTTAGTGAAAAAATAATTAATTATTCTAGGAGATATAAATCGTGATTTACTTAATCCACAGATAAATATAGAATGGTCTAATTGTATTTCATCATTAGGGCTTGTCCAAATGGTAAAAGAACCAACAAGAGGATGTCCAAATTCAAAAACTCTCATAGATCATGTTTATACTAATTTTGAAGAAAATATTATATGTGTAAAAGTACAAAAAATTGGCGTTAGTGACCATTATCAAATTTTCTGTACTCGTAAATTAAATATTAAAGTCAAAACAAATACTCACCAATCTATTAAGTATCGGTCTTTTAAAACTTTTGTTGGGGAAAACTTTATTAACGATCTTAAAAGCATATCATGGAGCACACATAAAAGTTATACAGATGCAAATGACTTACTTAATACCTGGGTGACTAATTTTTCAAGTGTTATTGATAAGCATGTGCCGCTTAGAATACATAGGGTTACAAAGCTCCAACAACCTGATTGGCTTAATTCTGATATTTTAGATGCAATGAAGGAAAGAGATAAATGTAAAGCAAAAAATGATGTTCAAAATTACAGGATTTTAAGAAATGATTAAAAAGGCCTCTTATGAAAGAAACATTGAAGACGGCAAATCAGATCCAAAGCCAATATGGAAAATATTTAAAGAGCACGATGCCTCCACAAAAACTTCGCAAAAAAGAAATTCTGTAAATCAGATCAATAAAAACGGTGAAGAAATAACAGATAATTTTAAGATGGCAAATGAGTTTAATATTTTTATTGTAAATATAGCTTAATTTAAAAGAACCTATTTCAAACTCGGACTTTACAAAAGTAAAGCAATTTGTAAATCGCACTGTTCCAGACAAAATGTATTTTAACATTCCTCTCATAACAGAAGCACAAACTCGTAAAATGCTTCTCAGCTTAAATACATCTAAATCCACGGGACTTGACCAAATTGGTCCTAAATTACTAAAATTATCAGCCAGTGTAATATCAAAAGGTATTACATATATTATTAATTGTAGTATAAGACATGGAATTTTCCCAGATACGTGGAAAGCTGCTAAGGTTAATCCCTTATTCAACTCTTTCCAAGTTGATTGAAAAACATGTGCACAACTCATTTGTTGACTTTTTAAATTATTATAAATTACAAAGTGGATTTAGAAAAAGCCACAGCTGCGAAACGGCTTTAGTTCATATGATTGACAAGTGGTTAACAGGATTAAATGAAGGTAAATGTGTTGTTGTAATAATGATCGATTTTAGGAAAGCGTTTGACTTAGTGGATCATAACATTCTTTTAAAAAAAACTGCGGATCTATAAATGTAGTGACACTATAGTTAAGTGGTTTAAATCTTTTCGTACAGATAGGAAACAAAATGTTTCCATAAATGGGGTTCTCTCTGATAAACAGTTAATTACATTTGGCGTACCACAAGGCTCTATTTTAGGACCTCTCCTATTATTATTCATACATGCCCGTCCTATATGTCTTGATGGTACTGTATCTAATACAGACATGTATGCAGATGATACCACTATCTACGATGTTAACAAATCAAATGCAGTAATTGAGCAAAATCTTCAAACTGCTTTAAATGCCCGCAGTGCTTGGTGCCTAAATAATGGTATAGTTTTAAACACAGAAAAAAATAAAGTGCTCTTAGTTACTACACCTCAAAAATAACAAATTATCATTAACATATAATAACATTGAACTGCAACTTACAACAGGTGATAACATTCTAGGAATGTCTATAGATGAACACTTGAAGAAGGATAATCACATTATGTAGATAGGCAGGGAAATATCAACCAACATCTGGTTACTTTCAAGAATAAAATCATATATTCCTTTAAATTACCGGATAATCTTTTATAAGGCATATGTTCAACCTCATCTAGATAACTGTAATATAATATGGGGAACTACAAAGAAAGCTAACATACAACTGTTATTACGTTTGCAAAGGAGAGCATGTCGTACTGTTTTAGGCGACCAATATACCACACTAAATGAAGCACTGGTTATCATTAATTCCCTTAATATCGAGCAAAGGTTACTTCTCCAAAAGGCAAAATTTATGTATAGAGTAAAAAAACTAAATGTTTTACAAACTATGGGTCAAAACAAAATACTTATCATTTATATATTTTAAAATATATTTAAAATAAGAAAATTAGTTAAGATACAAAAGTTGATACTTAGAAATTTTGTTCAGTGTATATGTATGACTTTGCAGAGGGCCCCAAGGGAGGTTAGTGTTGGCTAATTGGGTCACCCTCTATAAATAAAGACATTCATTCATAAATATAATACAAAAAAAACAATAGCCTATAAAGCCACAATGAAGGCACTCAGTGACTTGGCAGAAGCCAGAGCAACAAGAGAATAAACCATTAAGGGCACGACAGGAAAGATCATAGACAAACATCAAACGCCACCATCCCAATGGGCTTTAGGTAGGCGTCATCATAGGGTCCACCGCCTGTCCGGTCATCGTACAATTAAAGAGGAAAGTTTAACAAAGATAGTATTAAATTGATCATGACCAAGAATCTTACGAAGTTTATAAATCACATCACCATAGAAGTCCGGTTGTGATAGTCCTTGTGGCAGAAGAGTCCTTAAATTACTTTTATATTTGGAAAGAAGATCAGGGTTACGATAATAAAATGTTGATAAGGTTTTACGAAGTTTATGGTAACGATAACCCTGATTGAGTAGCTTTTTAGTTATACAAATATTACGAATATTAAAGTCATCAACTCGAGTACAAGCTCTTGAAAAACGAATAAGTTACATACATACACCCCATAAGAAGTTGCGTTGGGAACATCCCCATCCAAGTGGGGATAATTAACAATGTCAAAATTAAAATC